>JAGDQP010000634.1:79426-92792 GCA_022664845.1 Lepisma saccharinum | reverse complement strand
TTATTATTATTATTATTATTATTATTATTATTATTATTATTATTATTGCGTTTCGCATTTTCTGGACTTTACTAGGAAAGTATAGTTATTGTTTATATTGTTTGCTTTATTAAATTGCTGTGTTTATGATGTAATGACACTCACGGAATCTATTGCATTCCTAACTACGTTATTTAATTTAGTACAGAGCTCGACATTTGAACATATTTTGAAGCATTGAATTGTATGAACATATAGGCGTCTTCCTATGTAGAAAATAAGCTTGCTTCAGTATGAATTAACGTGGATCACACAGTTCAAAATGAAATAACGAAATCTTTTCTATTATATTGTTGATGTTTCACATTTGGTTTAATTTTGAGAAGAGTACTACCAATAATAATACAAAAATATTTGAAACATTTTAATTCCTGTTGCATACCATTGTTATTTCCTATCTTTCACTTCATTAGTGCATTAAGTGGTTCAATATGCTTGATGTATTTTCTACTTCAGGAGTTAGAAATTGTATGCACAATATTTACATATAACAATCATGAAATCTTTTCTTAATTCTGAAAAAAATAACGGACTTGTATATATTACAAAAATCTACATGATTAGACATAATTTGGTGGAAAATAAATCTTGATCACTCCTGCTGTTACCTAATAGTGTATAACTGACCCCATTTAACCAAATAACAGTAGCAATTCGGTCTGCTATAGATTTGTATGTATCTCTACTTTGTTCTTTGTATAACTAATAACTTTGAGTCATTTACTCATTCAGTGAGACCATAGAATATCGCAAATAAGACACATTTAACATACACTTTGCGTTTATATACATTAGTAATTTGCTTTCGAAAATCAACTTCAGACTTCCCAGAGAACTTCATGCCATTTTATTTATTCTAATTGTTTCTCAGTCGCCTTGGAATTATATGTTTTCAGCTGTGTAAGTTATTCCTCAACTGCTCCAGTCTATTCCCTTCGACTCTTCATTTCTTTCACTTCAACATGTTGGTTGTATATTACCATCGATTTACCATAAATTTATTTTATGTCTTATTTTCAAACTGTTTACTCTATTCTGACACTCTGATTTGTAACTCCTTTTGAGTTGAAACCAAGAGGATTATTGAGCGAATTGAATGTGATTAAATATTATCCAATAATTTTTATTCCCACTTAATTCGTGTTTATTTTTTTCAACACTTCCTCCAGTCATAGGAAATAGTTTTGGAGAGGTTAAGTTGACCTCCCTTATACATTTTCCTACCTACATTTTTAACTCTCTTGAGGTAGTCGAATAACAGATATGTTAGTCAAGTATATGTTCTGTACCAATTTAATTTTCGTATATTTGATGCCCTGATGTTCATGCGAATTACGTACTACTGCCAAAGCAACCAAATCAAAGGCATTTTGAACATCTATGTCACAGATGCAGTGGAAGTTCATATTCATTTTACTATTTTCCATAACTCCAATGAAAACTTTGATGATTGTGATCCAATGTACTAAATCCACTTCGATATCCTACTTATTTATTTCCATGATTAAAATCGAAGTCTCGTTCAGTTTGGCTGATTCATCACGGCAACGAACTAAAGTGTGATTTCATGACACCATCAAAACAAAATATGTAATTTGCCGATTTCCACTACGTTTTCAGACCGTCCATTAAAGTAGAATTTGATTGTTGAGAATTTACCTGCATCAATATTGTGGATATTAGATGTTAAAATGTTACATCATCGCCCCAGGAGCACGCATTCGTTTAATTACGTGGATTAAATGTTAGGGCAGAAACTTGATTTTAAAGTTGTAAATGTACCGGAACGTCCGTCTGTTCAAGGGTTTATTCGATGTTGAATAATGGTTCAGAAGAAACAGGTTGAAATCAAGAAGCGGACGATGAAGAAACTGGTTCAGTTGTCCAAAACAGAGCATGGCTGCTGTCTATTGGTGTACACATTTAGCTACATTTTGTTCATTGCTTTCATCATGATGTGTAACTTTATTAAGTCTTCAACAGTAAATTATCCAACCGTCTACTGAGGTATACGAAGCTGGATCATTCCGCACTCGTCGTTGGTAGTTCGACACTTTACCCTTGATCCACGAAGTCCCCTTGAGAGTCAGTACTCTTTTAGTATTTCCTTTATGTTATTTGTAGTAAAAGGCAGTCTTTAGCTTAGTTACCACAAATCCAGACGTGTCATTTCACCATCATAAAAAAATAAGAATAAATAATACTTTCATCCTTTCTTTGTTACGTGCGTATTTTCCTTCTTTAACACTTTGACTATCGCTGCACTATTAAATTTGCATTTCTCAGTGAGAGTAATATGTCGCCTTAGGAAAACATATAAAGCGAAATCTATATCATAGTTAAAAAGGAAAGTTGAAAACACATCACATTAACGCAATTCAATGTTTGTTGAAATATAATTTAAAATTCAATCTGTTTTCAACATGCAAAATAGAACATGAGAACATTTGTATTTAATTTTATTCTATTCGTTTTTAAGCACATTTTTATGCAATTAACGTGGAAAGATAATTTAGGGCACAGTTCAGTATAATAGTTTAAAACACGTCACATTAACGTCCTACCAATGAAATCAAATGTTTGTTGGAATATAGACTTGCATTCAACGTGTCTTTAACATGCAAAAAAGTATACAAAATAATAGTTAATGGTATTCAATTAGTTTTTATTATAAATTTAATTCCATTAAATTAGGAAGAATCCTATGCAATGAAACAAATACCATAGTTAAAAATAACAATTGAATCCATGTTGAACTAACATTATATCAACAATATTAAGTCTTTGTTGAAATGTGATTTAAAATTAAACGTACTTTTTTCAACCGATAGCGGTTAATAAACGAAATAAACCAAAACTCAACGTTCAAAACACGTTTGTTTGCTACTGGGGCGCGCTGACAGTATTTTTAACATGGTATAATGTTGACTTATTTTCAAAAGCCACTACGTCAATTCATTGGATGTTTGATATTCCCATGTGATTATAAAATATTACATGTGAAACAAAGAATGAGATATCGCAAATGAATATTATACGTACTAGGTGAAACGTTGAAAATATCGATTTCTTACGTTTAACTTAGTACAAATTTCACAGTTGCCAACACTGTATTTTACTATCCAGAAAGAATATTTATCGCCACTAGATGATACCAGATGTCGAATAAAATGATGTTGCCCCACTTGGAGAAAACTTTATACCACATTGGCAACACTGAGAATTCGATGGCATCACGTTTTAATTCCTAATATTCACTGTATTTATACAAGTCAACTCACAAGAACTAAATTACTTTGATGTATAATTTCTAATTTATCACAACATATTAATTTCTTTTATCATAGTAGTAAGGAGCTGATGTTTGGTTCTAAGGTGGAATCCCTATATGTCGAAAACGATAAGGAATTAGGCAAATGATAAAAATCACTCGCTTATTGGTTTGGTGTCAGGAAATCACGCTCAATTTTGCACTGATTAATCTATCACTGCACTCTCATATTAAAAATAATGTAGCATGATTGTATAGAATGGTTTTCATTTCAAACTAAAACTACTTAACATGTAGTTGGTATAATTATTTTGTTAAAATAATGTTAAATCTAAACATGATAAAATGTACAAATGCATATAATGCATGTAATGTACTTTCAACGAAAAGTACGCACTTGAGAAAGTGGTAAATATTTAAATAATTAGGAATACCTTTCTTATTGAGCATTGCTTCAAACTAAATAAAATTGAAGTCTATTAATACTTTGTCGATCTTTTCCATTTAACTGATTCGCTCTTTAGCTGATATAATTTGTGTGTGTGTGTGGAATGTACTCTGATTTATTCCTATTCTTCATGTACGTGTCATTTTTATTTTCTGTTTAGGTAAAGTACTGTTTGACATTATTAAGTTTTAATTATACCAAATACGCTCTTTCTTAGATGTAGCACAATTAAAAGTAAACATCGTTCTCATGTAGACAGTGTCTTTAGTATTGACCAAATATTTTAGCCCTGACTTTCAAATATCCCTTGAGAATCTTGAAAAAGACACAGACATTCATATTGGCAAAAATAGACTAAATGCTTGCAACTACTGCATAAAATGCGGAGCCGTGTATCATCACAGTTTTTATCCAGTGATTCATGATTTTTTTTTCTTTCAGAAACTCTGTAGATATATAGGTTCAATACATACACGAAAGTATCCAAACTATTCATGAAAGATTTTTGAAAAATATTTAAGGACACGTATATGATTTAATATGATTTAAAATCTAACCCTACTTAAATTAACAGAAATGAACAGAAAAATTGACAGCCGCCGCACTTGGGACTCTCTTAATTTCCCGTTTGCCGGTTGAGTATGCTGCCCATTAACCAAGTAGCACAGAAACTTCATTTGCACGTCAGTGTCGTACTTTCTGATATTCATATGACGTAAAAATGACGTTTCTGTGCTGATTGGGTGCATACAGCATACCCAACCAGTAACTTGAATATCAAGGTTCGAGTCCCGTTTATGGCGGTTGTTAAAATCTCTGTGTCAATTTCAGCATTTTCCATACACAAGGTTATTTGCTAAAAAGGTAATAACATTACTGACAAATGTTTTATAGTATTCTCCTCAGTCCCACCAAATACACATAATATCTAACATAAATATTATGTCCGCTACTTTAACCACCTATTCTCCAACCCCCCCCCAAAAAAAAATGTTGGATTACAGACATCACTTATCAGTTCTGTGGTGTTGAATATTGTCTGTACAAGTGATTTGGTGATGTTAATTAAAAACTTAATTCATGTTGTTTAGTTATTTTTGCTATTTCGTGTTTACACTAGATATAGTATTGAGAAACTTGTTTCCAAAACATACTTTTTCTATTTTAATATTTTTAATCTTATTTTCTGTATTTAATTTATTATATAAGTTCCTGATTCGATTTTGTTTTGCTGTCAGTTTGAGCGAGAAAGTACTCTATCCAATTAAAACCAATGGTTTAACATAACGTTTGTTTCAAAATCGAATCAGGAACTTGTATTTTATTTGAAATACGGAAAGTATATATATAAAAAATAAAATGGAAATAGATTTTGGAAACGAGCTTCTCAATTATGTGGAATTGAGGAATTTTACTTTAACTGTATTGAAATATTTGGGAACGTCATAGTAAAACGTTTTCAAATCCTTATCGTCTCTTTACATTTTACTGAAGGATATATAAACGTTATTTTCTATTGCAGAAGGCAGACGGAGTCCCATATTCGCAGTGCACACTACCAAGACAACATTGGCCTCCTTATACGAGTGCTAATAGGCAACCTGAATCTCCATTTGTGTATCCATCGCCTATGGACACTCAGGCGAAATTAGTTGCCCAACCTCAGCCAACACATCCACAACAAACACAACAGCAACAAACATCGCAGCAATCGCGTCACATTCCTCAACGTATAAATGCAGCAGAATTTGCAGCCCCATTGGACGAGGATGCAACAGCAGAGACACCGCTTATGATAACAAAGAGAGAAAGTACTGTGTAGCTCTGGGAAATGTGCGTCTATGCAATTTGAGTGTATATGTTCCGTTAGTGAGCGGTGTTTTCCTTCGTGAATTTTATCAAGTGCCCTTTTTTACGTGACAAGTGAAACGTCAAACTACAGCGTACATAACGTGTATAAATTACTATTTATAATATCGCGTGTAGAACTCCAAACATTTCGTGTGGTGAAATGAGATACAGTGTTCATGTGGATAGGAAATGAAATTATTAAGCTTGACGAAAAGAATAAGATTTTTATAGTGTCACTAATCTCTTGTTTTTATTCAAATAGTGAAATTTTAAAAAATTAAACCAAATAAAGAACAAAAGAAACAACGAATTGGTGAACTAAGACGCCTGCAAGGTTGTTCGATTTTTGTATTTTAACGTGTTATTACTTAATAAAGTATTTGAAACGTTACAGCAAATGTGAAGTGTCAATTTCAGTGATTTTTTGGTTGTGTTGATAAAAGAATAACGAAAGAGTTATTCAGTAAGGGAACTTTTTTTTTGTAATGGACGCAGTTCTCTTTCTCTTGGTGTCTCTCACTATTCTGTTGTTATGAGTTTTTACGATTCTATTGGAATAAACATCTTAAATCCAGTGATATGGATAAAAAAAAGAGAGAAAAACAGTAACAGTGAAGTGCTGATACGATTACTGTCCTCATTCTTTTCCTCCAACCAATCGTGTGTAAAGGATTTACGATAAGAAAGTGTTTCTACCCCGTCCTGTTGACTACAGTCTCATTTGTTTCTGTGAATAATTTCTCCTTTGGCCATACATGATGGTGTTTGCTCAGAAGATAATAAAAATACTAAGAATAAAACAATCGTGTCTTTCCTTTGTTTTGTGAGGTGCCTCTACAGAGTTAACTTCAGTATTTTTTGTTCTCCTAGCTCAATTTTGTGTTTGTGTGTTCTACCTCACGGATTCAGATTGCAATATCTTGGATATTTAGGGATCACATATCTTAGAGGTAAGCTAAATTTATATATTTCAACCCTTTCTCCTCAACTGAATTTTAGCTTGTTTGTCTCTCGAAAACAGAAACTCTTTGTTCAAGCATGTAAATACTGTAATTTCATTGAACTTTCGTAGGATTTATTTGTTAACTTTTATGTCGGAGTCGAATTATAGAACTAAATTTCATTCACAAGTGATATAAAGGAAAAGTGATAGCTGTAACAAGGACGAGTCGGCCAGGATCTAGTTTAGAAGAGTACTATCCCGAATAATGTGATATTAGTATGATATGACTGATGAAAGATACTGGGGAAATGTAAATCAGAATGATTGACAACTGAGTTCGAACCCAGGACCTTTCTCAACGTAAAGTCAACACTCCTGCAACTGAGCTACCAGAAGTAGAGTATTATGTTGAACGTTCTATCATTGAAACTAGAAAACCGTTGCTAGTTGCTTTTGAATAAACATTTATTGAACTATAGGTATTTAAACAGTAGTGGGACGATAGTCTTCCGACGTGAAGACTTTTCTTTTTAAAACCTTTACAAAAGACCTAAAAATCTGGACTTCAATTTGGAAATAATTTTAGTGAACAGAACTACACGTTTTGATGATAGAGGAGTTGAAATGTATTAAACCAATTTCGGGAAGGGTGTAAGGCATAGTGCTATTACCGCCCATACAATTCATTTTATCAATTATTATTAAACCAATCCCCACCCCAAGGAGAAACCAAAATTAAATTCTGGGTACCCCTTTACGTTTGAAGTTAAGTGCTGTTTAGACCAACTCAAAAAATGTAAAATTTAATGTAATATTCCTAACGTATGTGTAAGTGTTGACAGGAAAAAATGAATATATGGAATATCCTCTAGATGGGGACCTTTTACTGTACGACTTCAAACTGGGCCAGAACGCCGCGAAAGCAGCCCGAGACATTTGTAATGCGAAAGGTGAAGGAGCAGTTTGTCACAGTACAGCAATCAGATGGCAAGAAATTTTGGTCTGGTTTCTAAGAACCTCGCAAATCAGCAAAAGTCACGTAGGCCAATAACCGTTGATTCTGAGCCCGTCTGCCAAATCATAGAGGCAAATTCGACAACCATCACTCGGAGAGAGACAGGCGAGCCCGGTACCTCATAGTTCAGCTCATCACCTTCACGATCTTGGCAAAAACATTTCTAGCTGCCACATTATGCCTCATGAGTTGATTAACCCCAGCTTAAGAACCTTTCTGTACGTGCGACATTTGTCGTTGTGTCGTCGACGACAAATGTCGTTGCGGTTTGAGATATCTTTTCATGCACGTCCAAAAAGTTTGTGCCAGTGTTGTCAGTGCCTCTTCGAAGAGAGGATGGATCCGTGCGTGTTCTATTTTGCTGATCGATGCATTGTAGTAAAATGGCGGAAAAGAAAGTGGGCCGCTCATTCTATCAATCCTGCAAGATTTGTAGATAGGGCATTTGATAACCTCTTTGGAAAGTTGACAAACAAGTTGTTCTTTATCTTTTCAGAATGTCAATAGCATTTTATGAACATTTCGCAAGTACACGGGTGATACTTTGATATAGCCCCCCGCTACCTTCCCCATTCCTTCTCCGCGTTACTGCAATAAGAAATGACTTATACGTATTGACCAAATTATGGTTTCCTTTTACTGTAAAATTTGAACGAATTACATTTTCACACTTCTGAAAATTACAAAAATCTAAAATCAGGTAAAGTAGTACTAATAGAATAGTAACAAAACTTCCCACTCCTTGTAATTCATGTATTGCAAGTTAATAAGAAATTACAAAAACAAAAACAAAAAAAAAAAACAGTACTATCGAAACGCGCCAAGGTTTTGCATGAACAACATCAAACTATTCAAGTTATACGTGCTAAAATAAAAATCTTTTGGTGTATGCTTGAATATATGAATTTCTAAATTTATTAAAAAGGCTTTACGCAATTTTGACTGAGGTCGAATGGATAATGATGAGACGAACTGGTGGAATAGAAAGTGAGAAGAAAGGAGAGAACCCCGACAAAACCCACGCACACGGTGTTTGTTCACCACAAAACCCGCTAGGATATCCGAGTTCAACCTATTACCCTGCTTTGACATTAAATGCATAAAACCCAGTGATTCAGTCAGACCCCCTGTGGGAATGTCACCCCCAAATTATCGACAACACCCCAACTTTAAACTTTTTGCGGTCAAACATCGATAGAAACCGTGGAAAACTCAACTTACACCCTCCCAATTTAGGCGTTACATCCCTCAAACTAAAAATCCTGGCGGAATCCCTGGCCAGACCACACACCTTTTTATTTGTGCTAATGAAATTATATGATGAAAACTAGCTTGATCTTGCCCAGGATAGAACCCTATGGCGAACGTTTGATACTGCGACGATGAACTTGTGAGTTTCGTAAGCCATAGAGTAAGTAAGTAAGTTATGAAAGTATAAGGAATCAGTACAAGAACCCCTTCGGGGTGAAGGGAAGATTTCCGCAAGAATTCTACTCATAAAAGAAGTGATATCCATTTTGCAAGTGATTTTCTTTGTATCACTATGGCGGAATATCCTCCCTTGTCCTAGAGTGACACAGAAAAGTCACTCACAATATGGATATCACTTATTTTGTGAGTAGAATTCTTGCGTCACTTTTCCCTTTACCCCGAAGGGGTTCTTGTACTGATATCACTTATTTTGTAAGGCTGCATATAAAAAAAAAAGTTTATAGTCTTCATACAAAAAGTCGAGTTTGGACAATGGTAGTTTCTCGAAAACTGTAACTCTTATAAAAAAAATAAGCGTCAATTTGCCTCTACAAGGCCCGCAATTGACCCCCAAACCCCCCCTGGTACCAACCATTTTTTGGCTAAAGCAAAAAGACAGACAATGACACGGGCCCTTTTCTATCATCTGTGAAAATTCTGTGATTGGGCTAAAAAGGTAATAACTTTTGAGCCCCTTCACCGGTTTTTGACGTACGATACACCGTTTGAAAGGTATTGAAGCCTAGATTACGATTCAGGAAGGTTCGGCCGCTTACTTGATCTGGGGTAAGTGCTATCATCATAAATGGGAAGTTCTGATTTTTTTTTCGAGCCGCCCTAATAGGTTCCAGGGAGGTCCTACCGACCCAATATTTTTTCTTGTCTTAGTATGGCAAACAGCTATCAAATGCAAGTTCAAGCATCAAAATCGAACTTATAGTTCGCTAGATCCGTAATTAGCTGTATAAATGTGAGTGCCGCTAGCAGACTCGGCGGTTTCTTAACGTCACTCGAAGAACTATCGTCCTTTGTGATACATAACCGAAGAGTTTTACGTACATAAGATGCTTGAGGAGTTGATGGAAAACAGGACATTATTCTTCTACAATTATGTTTTGACTTTCTTTGCAAACGAGCACGTCAAAAGACCTATGGCTGTAGTCTTGAAACATTCTTCTAGCAAATACAGGGTAGCTTTCTTATCTCCGCTTCTACCTACAGTTGTCATGTGTCAACACCAATTGTTAATTCCTCTTCGGAGTTCTTTTCTAGCATTACATGCATCGAAAGTTTGTATATTCACACAATATTACGGAACAGGCGATTTTGTGATTTGGATTAGTAGGTACCAACACGCGGAAAGGGGTTAAAACGGCATTATAAAATCCTAAACAATGTATGTATATTTTCCATTATTTAAAAAGAAAAAAGGTCGTGAAGTTTATGTATCCTAAATAAATGAAACGAAACAAAAATTAAAAATAAATCGGAACAATATAAACCTACCAATCTTTACAAGATGCTCTTTTTTTACTATTTATTTCGTCTATGAATAGTTCAGTATCAAGATATTAAATTTATCTTTATAACTCGCACTGATTTCACTTGAATGAACTTCCACGCAACGGAACTCCAACCATCGCTTGGCAAAAGTCGAGGCATGCGGCTAATGTCGTCGTGCATAAATGGACCCATAAGACTACATGTGCTTAGAGCAAGTTGAACGACATTTGCCGTCGTGCGATCTCTAGGACACAACAACATGTTTTACAGATCCCAGACGACAAATGTCTTTGCCGCAGTGCATAAAAGCAATCATTTGTTCCCGTTAACTTACAAATCGCAACCACATTTTGTCGTCGACGACACAACGACAAATGCTGCACGGATAAAAGAGCTCTAAGCAGATCACGAGGCAAGTGGATAGTTCAAGAAACTCCTGGAAAACCTATGGGATCTGCAGTTCCTCAAGTGACAATTGAATTGCCAGTTAAAAGAAGGAATTAAACACCAAAAATAAAAAAGTGGTATTTTTGCGTAAAATGTTTAATGAACAGATACAGAACGTCAGTTCGAAGTAAGATATTGTTTATGAAATCCACAATTTATTTCTCCCAACTGACACTCTGAGTCTATTCATTGAGAAAGTTTCAAATGAGGACTATAAACGACTTCCACTCTTTTGGCGTTAATTTCCTTCTTCCAATTCCATTACATGCGATGAGAAATTATATTTTATCCTAACCCTAACATGCATAAACAGTGGTTAAACAAGGATTAGCTTCTTGAAGCTGTAGCCAAACAAGGCGTTTCGAACATAAATTTCTGCTCTGCGTTTGGTGGAATTATGAGGGGATAATTCAGCATGTGTTCGTTCTCGACGGTCGAACCATCAAATACATTCTCTACTCCGAACAGCTGTGTGCCATTGTGCGGCAAATATACCCGGCATTGGTAAACAGAAAACGAGTGCTTCTGCAGACAATGCAAAATTGCATACCGCTTCAACGACCCAGAATAAGCTCCAGAAAATTGAGGAAATCGAACTGCTGTTACATCCAGCATGTAGTCCGTACCTCTCCCCATCGGACGATTACTTGTTTCGATCGATAGCTAAAACTCCTGCGATCATGATATTCACCACACGTAGGAAGGAGGACATCTGGTATCGGCGTGGGATCGAAGAACTAACTGGCAGAAAGGTGTATTTAGACAGTGCAACACAGTGGTCTCTACTTTGAATGCTAGGAGACTATCGTTGTGACTTGACGAATAAAGCAAGTAAGGGACCAGACTATTACAAAATGTTTTGACTCGCCCTGGTATAACAAATTGATTAGTAATGGGAATATGAAACAAAGTGAAAGAGCAAAAAGCATTAGTCTTCCGTGTTGGAACCGAACACATAAACTGAATATTAAATGTCATGTCCATCGTCTATGATTTTTGTTGCAAAATGTATTTCATTCATAACACGAAGTGACGCCATTAATATTCCTCCGCATCTCGCCATATTTCTATCTGTTGATCAACTCAAGTGTGTTTTTCAACGAAATGATGATAGCGCATGGCTATTGGTAATACTTACTTATTGTAGCTAAGTGCTTGTAGAAGTGCATGTCTAAGGGACCACGGTGGCTCAATGGTAAAATGTTTGGAAACAATATAACATTTATTTGGCAAGAATACTGAGAATAAATCCAAATTTTGTTACTGTATCTTATATCTTGGAGAAGCCAGAGTTTAAATATTTCCTAAAAGCTTAAAATCGTTTCATTAACTGGCTTATTGCACCAGGTTTTGTATATGTTACTCGATGAAAGAGAATATATACCATCTGAGTTATTTTAATTTCAAATTGTACTTTGATATCAAAATGAGATAGTAAATCAACAGATTTATAATTTTGCGCAATACATTCGGACTATTTATTAAACTTTTTTTTGGATATTTGGCGGTTTACTGATGAATTGTTTAAGATGCATGATGGACATATATGTTTTCCGGTTTAGTCCTTTTACGTTTCTCAGTATCATGTATAAGTATACCAGTGTATTTGTAACCCATGTACTAGAATAGGAAACCATGTAATTTCATGAAATAAACAATTGTTTTGAAAATGGTAGAGCGCTCATCAATAGCGCCTGGGTTCGTCGGTTCAAACCGTGCTTGTGCCATGTGGGCTTTGTAGTGGACAAGCACCGTGTGCGTAGGTTTCGGGGTTCTCCCGTTTCCTCCTACTTTCTATATTCCACCAATTAATCCCATCATCCATCCTTCCTAACTGAAAGTTGCCTAAAGGCCTTGAAAATTAAATTAAAATTAAAATTGCATATCTAAATAATTTGTAAGGGAATGAGTGTTGTAAAGTGTACGTATGGCAAATATTGAGCAATAACTGGCTGACGTAAATAACGCATTATCCTACTTTTGTTGTTTGTAATAAAGCATAGCTTCTAAATTTATAAACAAAACACACACACACACATATATATATATACGGAGAGAAGCTGGTTTCAGATAAAGTAGCAACCTAGTTTTACCAAACTTTCTCTCATTCTGTCTACTGTCAGTGACACTCATGCAAAAATCCCGTTTAGTATGAGAAATAGCATACTGATTACACATCACATTTGGATCCAGTGGTGGCATAAGGGAGTGGAGCGAGTGGTTTCACACTTAGAGTCCGAAGTGTCAAGGGGGCCTTCACCGCACAGTGTGACGAAATAAAAAAAACTGAAAAAAAGTCCCAAAATTAAAATTAAAAAATAAACTCGAAAAGCCTGTTACGTTGTAGCTAACTGTCCAATAGATATTAAACTACTTCGTTTGTAATCCTGAAACGCATAATCATTAGTGCATCTACGTTCAAAGTTACCCTTTTTTCAACATTTTCGGAATGCGTTTATGTACATTTTCTGTCAGTAACTGCCATTGAGGCGAAACATTTATGTAAAATATAGTAGGGTTTCTAGTTCGGCTACAGTGCAATCGTAAATTTAATGTACTTGAGAGCTGTATCCTAACGTTTTTGTAATATATATATAT
>JAGDQP010000634.1:62804-79326 GCA_022664845.1 Lepisma saccharinum | reverse complement strand
TATGGATGATTTTCCCAATTTCATCGACACACACACAAAAGCCAAGCTAGGCCAAGCTCTGATTTTTCCTTTCATCCAAAATTTAGCTGCCACTAGCTACAACCTTTTGCATAAAACCTCCCTGAAATGCACATGTAAACACTTGGTGACAATGTGTATACAACTCGCATCTTTTGTGAATGGAAGATAGTGGAGAAGTGAAGGATTAGTTAACAGTAGTAACGGAGTAATGGAATGGGGCGAGTGTTAGCTGATGTGCAAGAGTGATCGATTAAACTCACGGGAGGCATGAGGCGGAAGTAGAACTCATGCTCTGACTTTTAAAGTGACGAAGATCGTATCATTTCTTCTATGAGTTCTTATCTCTTAAAATGGTTATAAATCTTTTATAAATGATTATTGCACTCCTAATTTGCCCTGCGTTCTTGTGAACAAATTGGAAAATTATCTACGATTTACCAATGCGTAACGTGTTTAACATTTTATTACAAAAATACAAATAATGTATTTTCCTAGTGGTACGCGCACAGCGTACCTGAAATATTACTACAGAAGGTACAAGTCAGGCGTCCGTTTTGAACGGGACCTTCTGCAAAATAAAAATGGTATATTGGCATTTCTGAGTTCGTTTTATCAATTTCAAACAAATTAGTAAGATTTTGCGATTCCAAGTCTTCAAATTCATTTGAATATTGTAAGGTAATAAAGGACAGAAACGCAATTAACAGTAAAAGTTGTACATAATTTTATATTTTCCCATATTATTTTTCAAAAGTAAAATATTGCTTAATTACTACCTTCTCCAACTATTTTAAAGATATTCATACCACTAAATTTTTCCTAGCGATGAAACATTTGAAGAGTATTACAAGTGTTTATGTCATTTTCCTGACATTTATGGTGCGTGGACAAAGACTCGTTAAGAAATGGACGCCTGGGAAGATAATTCTCTGTGTTTTCCAAATAATTATGTTTACTAAATCGACATTTTTTTACGTTTGTTTAAGCGTGTTTTGAACTACGTTTCTTGCGTTTGATGTTGATAATTATATTTTTACAATGTTTAGAAATTACGTTTTGCTTTAAAAACAAGCAAGCTAGTCCAGATATCATCAACAGCATTTCTTTTGTACCTGGGGAGTTCTCATTAACCCATCTAATTTATTTCACAATAGTTGAACTTTTGAAGAAATATTGTGTGATATTAACAAGTTAATCAGCTGTTTTTTAGCGCTTTCGTCAAGATGAAACGTGGTATATCCCGTATCTACATCAATGTGAAGCAGATAGCACACCTAGAAGCAGAGTCGGATTAACGGATGGGCTAAATGGGATGTATCCTAAGTCCCGCAATGTATCCTAAGTCCTAAGAGGCCCGCCATAAGTAACTCAGTTACCCATGTAAATAGTAAGCACAGAGTAAGGGCCGTCCTAATACATGGGCACAGTGAGCAGCCGCTCTGAGCCTTAGATGCCTAAAGGCCATAAATAAAATTAATTCAAAAAATGAAACAATATATATCTCTTTATCTTCGTGTTACGCTTCCGTGGTGTCATCAACATTTCAGTTTTCCATTCTTTTTCTATCTCTGTTTTGTTCTTCCCCTGACTTATCAGCAACCCAAACAACCCAGATGCCAAATGGGTTGCATATGGAGATGTTGCTGAAACTGAAAATAAATCGGGAGGCTCAGTAAAAACATTCATTTTTCATACAAGAAATATATATGACACAAAATGTTAACGTTGTTTGCGACATATGTTTCATGTGATCTATAAAAAAAATATTCGATATTCTATTTATCAATGCAACTTGTGTTCCTTTGCTTCTTAGCCTTCAATTACTGCAGTTTTGTGAAGGATAAACGAAATTCGTTGGGACAAAGTTATTAGGACCATTGTCTAGGATCTTCATCTCGTCAAGTAAGGCAGACATACAATGTTTGATGTAGATTGGTCCATCGATATATATTTGGATAATACATTCATGCCTGCAGGCATCAATTGAGCTTTATTCAGAATATATAAGCCACATTCTTCGCCGATTTTTGCTAAATAATACCGAGATATATTCACTATAGCTTGGATAGAGATATATTGCCAAAGCCTGTCACGTCAAAAGGCTTATGTCTATCTACTAACAGTGTGTCCTGGCAAGAATGGAGAACGTCTTGATCACAACCAAGAGTAATACTCTAAACAACCTCAGTTTGGATGGTCATCGTGAGCAGATCTCGCGTTTCCGCTACCTAACCAGTTGCTATCTAAAGTCAGCTGCAATAAACATTGGATCACTAGACTTGAGTGAGAGATTCGCTATGAAACAAATTATTACCTATTACTTGTTTTACCGGTATGAAACAAGTATATATGTATCAGTTTGGTTATTTTAGAAAAACAATTGAAATGTACAAAGCACCAAAATGTTTTTGTAGTTGAAAATGTCACCGTTAATTCTCAAAACTATCCCCATCAGTATTCAGCACCTTTTCCAACTTTCTTGGAGCTGAAGAGCGATAAAACTGGGAAGTCTTGGATTCAAAGAAGTCCGTGTATTCCTGCCGTAAGAAGGTGGTTGTCCAAGGAATCGAAAAGATAATAATCTGTTGGCGCAAATGTCTGGGGAGCACGGAGAATGGAACAGTATCTCCCTGCCAAGATGTGTGGTATCCCTGGCCACCCGCGGCCTGCCATTATCGACTAGGAAAAGTATACAGTAAACCCTTGTTATTCTACAATTCTGGCTCCCTCTGCTGCAATGTTTGTTGAAAACGTTCCAACTGCTGCGAGTACAGGTCCCCAATGATTGTTTTGCCCGGTGGGTGGTCCACCAGTTACATAGCATGTTCCTACGTGGGTGTAGAAGTGGTCTTGTGGTGTGAATCATAGAGTCCCGCGGTGACAACCAATATCTGGCACTCTTGAGAGTCTCATACAGGATCCACGTTTCGTCACTGGTGAGCATGATAAAGTATTGGTCTTTTGCGGTCCCGAGAAAGCAATGAAAAACAGGTTGTCACTCGTTGGTCCTTGTTGACTTCCAACAGTGTGTTTGGGGTAGGTGAAGTCTGACTGTTTCATCAGACACCTGGAAACGTTCAGTAAGCTCACCACACATTTAGCTGTTGTACTGCTCTTTAGCCGCCTTCAGGGTTATTTATCTAGGGCCTGTGAGCTCCTACTGCGTGGTTCATCGCACAGGTACAAATCTTCCGACCTGAATTTCTGGAACAAGAAATAGCAATACGTTGATTCCCAGCATTATATCCAAAGACTTGACGTATTCTGCTACTCGATTTGGCTGCGTACAAGTTCATCTTAAAGTCATAACGAACAGAACACCTCGAAGGAGCAGACAGCCCAAAGCGTGCGGCTTCGACACCTCCATTCATCCTCGCCCCCTACTCGAACTGACTACTGTGAGTGCACAAAACGCCTGTCGTGTTCATAGTCAATATTCCCACTCCCACATTGATCGGTTTTTAGCACCTGTGACACTTTTCCATATCAGTGATCACGTCTTTACGTGGGACGTCAAAATTGACAAGAACTCTTTAAGTTACCTTGTAGTTTAGAACTTAATTATTCACATCTGAATCTTCCTTTCCTCTCTCTCTCTCTCTCTCTCTCTCTCTCTCTCTCTTTCTCTCTCCCTTATCTTTCTTTCTTAACATCTCTCTATATCAATCTGTCTGTCTGTCTGTCTGTCTGTCTGTCTATCAACTATCTTCTTAAAACTTAATTGTTCAGAATGCTAATAGCGATATACAAACATTTACAAGAGAAGCAGAATCATTTTGTTTATGGTTACATCAAAAGTTCAGCTTCATTTAAGTATCACAGAAAAATAAAGTTACTTATTACACTTTTTATGTCTACATTGAATTTAAAGTTTCAGAATTGAATGCTATTTATTGTTTATTTTCATCTGTGACCCAGGTCGGTAGGCTATGAGAGAGGATATTTGAAGGTATTGTGCCAGGACCTAGTTCGTGGGGATCATTTCCACATTTGCCTGGTGTGACTGAGGAGAAATATTAGAAAAATCTGTCACGATGAGCAGCCGATGGGATAGTTCCCGGAACCTTTCGATTGTAAATCAAAGTTCTACTAAATAAGCTACGGTCCCTTGGTTTATGTCTTACATGCTGTTAAAACTATACATGGTAAAAACATTTCTGTATGTACATTCTCTTTAAGTTTCCAAATATATCTTTCAAGTTTTGAATTTGAATATCTATACTCCTGAGTTCATATCCTGTGCGGGTATATTGAAAGCAGTTGCTCGAAGAGGCGAAGTTTGTGTACTTAAATAATGCCTTACTACTTCTGCGATTATTTATAAATTTTTAAAACAATTTGCACTAAATAATTTTCTCCAAACAGGTAATTAAATGCCTCCCGTAATATGCAATACTTATATTTTCTCCTTATCTTCTTCGCATTTGATTTACCTGAGTTAGTACTAGAATGATGTTTTAACCACTTTTTACCCACTTCCATGGTTGTTGCGCTTCTGTGTGTATGTGGGAGGGGAGGATCAATATTCTTCAGACCCAAGCTGAACTTAACCGGTAAACGGAAGTAACAATAGTGAATAATGTAAATTTATTGACGAATTTACATATATTTCGGAAATAAATGATATTATTTCTTTTAGAGGAACAATAAATTGTCTCTCCTTACATAACTATTTTCTATATTCCTGACTCCTCTACAGAGTAAATCTGATTCAAATTATCGTTTGAAGGTAATATACATGAATACCCAAGGAAACTCTTACAGTAATCAATAAAGCTATTCCCTGTGCGACATGGAAGCGCCATTAACGTGCATGGGGATGTGGAGGTAGAATCCTACATATTCTCTGCCTGCGCGCAATGGTGCTAGTGAATGCGTTACAAATCTTCCTATTTACTATAGTCAGTTCAAGTTGATGATGGACTTCTGTAAACTGACCGGCTATTATAACTGTCGTTGGGTTTAGCCACATTTGTTAGTGCTGTATGTTCAACTTGTGTTGTATATATAGATGTCCATGCTACTCTTATTTTCTTTGTCCTAGTCGGAGAACTCTGCATTTCTTTCAGTAACTTCGCTTGTTCCACCTTTCCTTCTGTGAATTTCATAGTTGTAGCTTCTGTCAGAATGGGCTGCTGTAGGGAATTATTAAGTTCTCTGTCTTCCTTATACGTAATCGTTTACTGCCGTTCCCAAAACCAACACTTGGCCTCCCCTTGCATGTTGACACACTCTTCCCCTCAAACACAATAACAACATTTCTGTCTAGTCATGCTGCATATTTATGGAAGAAACGCTATTTCATGCGGTGCACTTTATCAAATCTTTGAAATGCATGATCTGAATAGTCTTTCTTTCTTCATCCGACATTGGCTTAACCTCTTCGAGAACGTGGTTTACAAGTTACTTTCGTTGCTCTTCTCGTTCTCCACTACTGTACTGCAGCAGCAAGAATAAGTATCTCCTTTTGCGTCGAAACTCCTTTTTGGACCTGAAGTGAAAGAATAATAGTGTTAGTCATGATATTGTTTATTACAGTTAATTTATTTCTAAATATTCTACTTGTATGGCTTCATACATGTTTCGATTCGCAGTACAACCATTCGTATATAAACTTACTTTTCTACGAAAGGAACAAAAAGGGGCACTTTTTTTCTTTCTCCCCATATCAAGGGAATATTACTCTAGGTTCAGAACAGGAAATGACAGTGTAAGTAGGTGGAGATTTTTTTCTCACATCAAATTACATTTTCACATTTCAAATTATTTATTTTTTTACCAAACTCAAGGCTAAAATCACTTATCATCCATCACATGGTAGACGCACATACCGAACAAAAACATTTGTCGTTTGAAAGATGAATGTTTTATATTGAAAATTGATTTGAAAATGTCTTTATTGAAGCGGGCGAGGTTCAACCATGGCTGCTCTGCCACCTAACTCTTGTCAAAAGAATACAATATTAAGCAAATACACATAAAAAGGAACGGGAAAGAAAAAACCTAAAAGTAAAAATTAGAATACAAGTAAAAGCATAAAACCAGAAAATACACAACTTAGATGTACATACATATATAAAAAAAGAAAAGTATCGATATTGTTGAACTTAGCTAATTTGTTATAGAAAACTGTACGTGTCGTAGGTACCAGAGACCAGTCGCTGGGATTTCATCAGATGATTTTAATGAATTTCGAAATGAAGTAAATGACTATTTCTGTAAGAGCTTTTGGTATCATGTTCCATACTCTTGGACCTGCTCTAGAAAATGATTCTTGCGCTATCTTTAGTTTAAGTATTTGAAAATTAAATTTCTTACTGTTGCGCGTAGCTTAAGAGTGAAGTGGTGAATTTACTATATAAATATTGAGGAGATTGAATTTTAAGGATTTAATGTATCAGACAGCTATAGCGCAGGTACGTTCAACTTGATATTGTTAGAATATCATTTCTATTTAGCACTGGTAAGATATGTTTCGTTTTCTTTAAGTTAAAGGCAAACCTAATGCACGAGTTCTATATTTTTCGTATAGTTTAAGAATTGTAAACGGAACGAGGTGGTCATTAAACAGCGTCACAGTAGTCTAATAACGGTAAAATAAGAACTTGCGTGAGACATAATTTCATAGATTGATAGAAAGTCTTTGGCTTTGTAAAGTCGACGTAATAAAATAATTGCTTTATTACACTGAGTACATATATGACTATTATAACTTAGTTCCTTATCAAATGAGTCCTAAACGTTTCACGTGGATAGAGTGAGAAATATAAGTGTCCATAATTTTTATATTTAGATCTGCTGTCTTCATTTTACTTAACTGTTGTGAGGTTACTATAATCGTAAATGTGCATTTACTGGGATTGACGACAATATCGTTATCGGTACACCATTCAAATATAAAAGTCAAATCTTTATTGGCAAGTTCTACAGTTTGTTCAGTATTTTATGGTGATGACATGATACAAAGTTGTGTGTTATCCGCGTAGCAATGCTCAGTAGAGTATTTGATGGAATCTATGAGGTCAGCAATGTAAATAGAAAACAATAGGGGACCCAAGATTGATCCCCTTGTGTATAACGAGTGACGAAGATAAAGGGTTTTGAGCTGTTAATTAGATACATTTTTTGCTTCCTGTCTAGTAAGTAGTTTTCAGTCCACTTTATAACGGTATCAGAAAAGTTATAATGCCTTAGTTTAGCCAAGAACAGATTATAATTAACTTAATCGAAATCCTTGGTTAGGTCTAACAGGATTATGATTGTAACTTGAGAATTTTCAACTGCATTTAATATTCCATCTGTTATTTTGAGCATTGCACTGACAGTACTATAATGCTAACGAAAACCGGATTGAATAATTGGGATAACATTGTTACGATTTACATAGTCGTATAATTGTTGGTTTACAGCCTTTCACATTGCTGGTAAGATACTAATTGGACGTAGATCGTTTAAAGAAGTTACTCGGGGTTTCTTTGGCAGCGGTACTACTTTTGCTGTTTTCCAGGCAGTAGGAAAGCAGCCGTTAGCTAATGAGTGACGATAGTGTGAATGGCAGCGCTAGTTTGATCATTTTTGTGCTTATTGCATCAAAGCCAGGTGAATTAGATTTTATGCTGTGTACTGCCTTTCTCACATCAGATTCATTTACTGGATCAAATATAAATGTTTCCTGTAACTGTGGATGCTTTTTAGAAATGAATTTCTTTGTTTGGTTGTCAACTCTCTTCGTATTGATAGGAGGTAAACCAGGGAGACTGACAAAACGATCATTAATAATATTTGGATCACTGATTTCACTGCAAGGTGTTACGTCATTGTTTGTATTACAAAGACCAAGCTCTTGTATTATTTTTCATTTATCTTTAACTCCAGTGCAGTTTTTAATGCGATAAGAGAAATATGCATTTTTTATTGTCGAACCACAGACGTTGTAGAACTACTAAGCAGCATTTTAAATTCTTCCCAACCTTGTTGGATTCTGGTACGCTTGAATTTGAGATGTGCTCGATCACGCATTTTCATTAATAACATGGTATTAATTGAGAGACATGATAGTTTAGTATTATAGATCTTAATCTTCTTAACAGGAGCATGTACATCAAATATATGTGTTAATGAGTCCTGTACAAAGGAAACTTTACCGTCTATTGTTTCAAATGATTCACTGTCTTCCCAATGAATGTATTGAGCATCGCTACAGATAAGGTTTTCATTAAATCTACCAGAATTTCGACAGATAATAATTTCAGGTTTAGGGCTAGGCGGTTTATTGTCAAGAACCAGGTATATGACGCAATGATCAGAATTTCCAATAGGGGGACTACCACCATGCAAAGCCAGTCTATCTCTGCTGTCAGTAACAATACCATCTAACAAAGATTCGCGTGAATCAGTTATCCTAGTAGGTTCATTTATTACTTGAATAAGGTTTAATCTATTTAATATTGAGTTTAAATAAATCGTTTTAGGTTTATTTACCCAAGTTCGGCCACAGTTCAAGTTTCCGATTAAATACAGGGAATCGGCCTGCGGATACATCTCAATGACAGTGTCTTCAATGACTGATATTGGGTGATCTGTATAAGGCAGCAAAACCTATTG
Source organism: Lepisma saccharinum (assembly GCA_022664845.1). Taxonomy (NCBI): domain Eukaryota; kingdom Metazoa; phylum Arthropoda; class Insecta; order Zygentoma; family Lepismatidae; genus Lepisma; species Lepisma saccharinum. Next base: position 70,701 of record JAGDQP010000634.1, on the reverse strand, counting down.
AATGCGAGTTCATTTTTACAGTAAAGTTAAGATATTCTATGTTTGGTCTCTCCAACCCGTCACCAAAACTAGATGTAAAAAAAAAGTCTTAAGTTCTAGGTTTTTAATATATTATACTACTATCCCTGCCCATGTTTTGTCTTAGAATGGAATAACCTGTTTAGTATTTATAAATTTATCTAACTATGATTCAGTTACAATAAATACAGCACATTCATTTGTAATTAGAAGAGATCCTATTTCATCAATTTTCGGAAGAAGTGAGCGAACATTAGCATGCATAACCCTCCATGGGTCAAGTGGGGTCACTAAGGTCCCCCAGTGTTATTTTTTTTAATGATTCTCTTGAATAGATTTTACTTGCAATGATCTGTCGTGAGCTATGTTAATAGCTTTATATATTGTATTTAACCTGTAAAGTATTTTGTAATTATGTTGTATGTTTACGAGTGACGGACCCTGTGGGATCTAAGGTACCCCCCTTATGCGTTCATGCCAACTAAAATTTCAACCTAGGTTTTAAATATAATGGGTGATCTAAAGTTTTTTAAGTCCTATTAAGTTCTTGATAAAAGTAACATTGTATTTAAGCTGCCACTCTATGAGTTCAAGCTATATAAAATTTCGATCTCGCTTTTGAACATAGTGAGTGACCTAAAGTTGCCGACTATAATTTTCGAGAAAGTTTAAGGCCTCGTAAATCGTTGATAAGAGTAATGTTTAGTAATTTTGTTTTCTTCATTATATACTCTTTGAATATAACCTTATTCGCGAAATTTAACAACACGTAGATATAATGTATTGCAAATATACTTTCAAAAATCTTGTTTGCAGTCATTTTAGAAGAAAATGTCAGCCTTAAGTACAATTGAACAATTCGATAATCATGCCCACGAAATGAATGTGATAGTTGAACACATGAAACATATGAACTAAAAATATTTGATGGGGTCACTTAGGTCCCCCACTTCAATCTTTACGTAAAATTTTGGTCTTGGCCCTGCGAGGGTATACAGTAAATTTTCTTTTGATATCTGGAGGTATTGTGCATACCACAGCGCAGTTCCTGTAAATAACAGAGAGGTCAAGAGCATGAGACTGCCCAGTTGAGTTATCCATATTCGTACTCATAATTACTTCTACGAGCTACATTACGAATAATGCATATTATAATATCTAACCCAGTGACTAACCTCCTAGCACTTACCTCAGAATAAGACGACATGAGTTTTTAGTATGTTTTGAACTTCTTACAATTTTCCAGGATTTCAAACTACGAAAGCTTAAGACAGAATAAAACCATTTAAACGATATTACACAGTAAGCACTTAAAAAAGCAATAATGAAATATATAATTTTTTTGCGACATAATGTCGATAATATAGTTGAAGTAAGACTGCAAAAGTTCAAGGGCTTCCAACCGTGGCTTAAAAATAAACAACCATTAGTTCTAGGATCCCCCATTCGCAATATATAATAAATCGAACACTACATCTTAACATTTGAGATACAACGCATCATACTCACTAAATAAAGAATATAAGTACACAACGTATAAGCTGTTCACTATACATAAAATACATTCAAGATTTCTGTTCACTTTCGAATAAACATCGTAATAATAATGTTTTAAGCATGATTGACTACACATAATGAATCTTAAAGAATGAATTATTTTGCACAGAAAGTTGCTGGTAATAAAAAAAACACACGAAGAGAGATAATGTACAAATGGGGAGCAAATTGTTACACACAGAAGTAATATTTTTGCTTTACAGTTTGAGGAAAATGGCACTAAACATGAGTAAGAAAGTGATTAGTGAAAAATAATAATAAAAAGAAACATAAAATCACTCCCCAGTTTTGTTCTTCCGTATAGTTTCATCGACTGAAGTTCTCCAACTGTGGTTATGAAATAATTTACCTTGTCTTTTATGATGACTATTTTCCCGTCCTGCGTATATACGTCCTTTGTACCGAATTTCTCTGTCGCCATCTTAAGAAGCTGTCATCTTGACTGGCACAAGTCTTCTATTATGGTGGTTCCGCTGGATTTTAGTTTCAATTTTTCTGAAAACCAGAGCTCTTCTTCTGTAGATCGTCAACTTAACAATAATAGGCCTTGTTTTGCCACGAGCTTTAGGGCCAATCCTATGATATCTACAAATATCCATTGGCTCTAGTTTGATTCCTAATTTAGTTTCAAAGACCGACAAGGAAATATTATCTGTATTTTCTTGTTCTTTTTCAGCACTCCGAAAATTCTTATAGGCCTACTGTTCCTCCTTTGGTATTGTTCAAGTTCCACTGTACTTTCTTCAAGAGAAGCGATTATATTTTCTCTTTCTTGCAACTTCGAAACCTTAAGTTCTTCTACCAGTTCTGTACTAAGAACAATAAGATAATATAAAATGAATTTTATGGGCGGTAACAGCAGTTAAAACCAATAGTTAATTTTAGTATTTGCACCACCACTTTCGTAACAATCTCAATAATAGCTTCTACAATCACATTTGTAACTTCAGGTGTTTGTGTAGCTGCCTTCACTTCACTACAAACCTGCTTCATAAAGTCTTCCTTCGATGAACTTGACGTCTGTGTATCGCGTGGTTGTTGCACTTTTAGGTGGCATTTTGTATGTAACAATCAGTAATTATAACAGAAAAAAAACTTTTGTACGTAGCACGTCACTAGTTTAAAAGTATTATTTGAAAAACTATCAGTCAGTTTTTCCTAAGAGCGCTTCATAAACCGAAAGAAAGAACAATTGGAGGTTCGCGTACCTAACTGCTGAACGGCCGCCATCTTGGTAGGTGTATATACATATCTCCGTATTGAATGAGTACAAGTACATAAATCCCATAACCATGCTGACAATTTTGCATGAAACATGGGGAAAATCACTACAACCTTTTGGTATAATTTAGGTGGCTCTGGACGACTACTGGGAGGATGAAACATATCCATGGGGGGTATTTTATCCCCAGACTTTTGACTTTTCAAAACTATATGACACACATTCCACCTGTGGGTTTGAAACAAAATCATTTTTGACCAGATTTTCAGAGTTCCTGGACAACTGTGCTGTGGTACGAAGTAAGGTGGGGCGGTCTGTTCCACGCTCGACAGCTTTTACCTTCTCAAGTTACCTAGGAGTACCAAGAACACTCTAATACTCAATTTGATAGGAGGCTGAGTGCACCTTAGAGGCCAGGCTTAGGAACACTGCGAACGTGCTAAAGCCTGAGCCAAGGCGGCCCATGTTACAGTAATCAATAGTTATGTTAATGAGTTACCGTACGGAAGTATTTACAAGTTTATTAAAATAACATATAACTTTAAATTTAGGTGTCGGTTTTGGTCAACTCAAAAGCAAAATTAAAAAAAGCTATTCAACTAACGGATATATGTTTTGTTTCTTAAATGTAATACATATTCATTCTTCATTTCCATACCGTTGAACAGAAATAATTCACTTGTGTATAAGGACTTCCTTTAAAGTTAGAGCAATGTTTTCTTCTTTCAATTAGTTCTCATGTTTTCCCCAACAAGAATTTCAACTTAGAAAAGATCTTTACGAAAGAAATAGACTTCAACAAAATGGAAGAAAAGAACTGGAATGCCAGAAAAAAGTCATTAAGAATAGGAATTGAAGATCAAGAGTCAAAAGCTGATAAGAAGGTTCTCAGCATCTTTCTTCCGTTCCTTTGCTTTCTTTCTCGAATGTTTTTTCTACTCTGACTCAAGAATTGAACCAATATCTTTAAGAGATTGTGTGCATCCTTTCCAACGTCTATTCTCCTTGATAGTTTTACTTTCTGCTTCAAAATGGCACGAACGAAAAGAAACAGAAAGGAAGGGCAGAAGAAGAAGAAGATATGTTCGTTCAAGAACCCCTTTGAGCCCAACCTCTTTTCCTCTTATTCGTGTTCTTCGTATTTCATCTTGTCTGAATTTTTTTCCCATCCGAAAGAGAGAGAGACCCCCTTCCTTCCTTACTTCTTTCCTTCTTCTATCGTGTTCCTTCGTTTTCCCCCATCCAAGTATTATGGAACGCTTGGAAAAACTATAAGGAAGGAGCGTGCATTTTCTCAACGCTTTAGACTCCCATGGCAGGCACTCATGACGGGTATTAATCTTCCGCACGACGCCATTGTTGTGACGCATGAATTCCAGCGGGCTCGTTCCAACAGTCCAGGGTCGAGTCGAGTTCTAGCCTCCAGGAAACGGAGTTAGTAGAAATTCATCATTTTCCTCTTTTCGTTTTCCTTCTACCCATCGTTTGGACTGCCTGTTGGGGAAAATGTGTTCTGGATATTTGGTACGTTTTAAAAGAGGAAAAAAAGCACACACAAAAACATGTCTTAGAATACAGATGGAGAGATTAACATTGCAGATATCAACACATCACTAGCTAGTTTTCTAAAGCAGTTTCTTATTAAAGAAACGAAATTGAGTTTAGCGTCAAGCTTCGTTTCAGTAATGGGATTTATAACACACTTTGATCTATCTGTGCGACTGAGTTTAATTATAAAAAAAAAAAATGTTCACTCTGATTTTGGATTATCAGTGCATTTATTACGTATCCTTAACAAGCTTTTGCAATGATTCTACTTCAATCTATGCAGATCCAAGTTATTTTGAGTGTGAAGTAGACTTTGATGGAAGGTTTCAATTTTAAGATATATGTATGATTCTGATTAAGATAGTACAATAAAAAATAAATTTATGCAGCTCACTCTTTCCATAGAAGTAACCACAGAAACGTTAATCTAACCAAACAATGTCCAAATACTTCTTATATTGTTTCTAAATCCTTTGCATGATTTACGCATTCAAACTGTTCCTCGAATTTAAAATAAATGTCACGACCTTGGAGTTATATTTGACAGTGAACTTACCTTGGTTTGATTGAAATATTTGCAAATATCACTAGTAGTACAACGTTTCGAACGTTCTTGTTATGCTGTGTTCTCCCTATCGTTGAGCGTCTTACGTCTAATTTAAGGCAGTTATACTAACATTAATTAAGCATATAAGGTCTTGGTATTTTCTTTGCGAAGTCTACAATTAAAACTCCAGAACTTACCAACCAGCCAAAGCATAAAATACTGGATCTACTGCAAATGAATGACAACCTTCCACAGGGAGTATTAACTGACCTTCATACTTGCACAGGAATGTGTCCAGAAGTTTCTCTGGGGGAAAATCCAAGGGCTTTCAGGGAGTCCAAGATGGGTCTGGGTACGAATATTTTATTAAATGTGTGTGATTACGCCTAAAAGTATAATAATTCTGCCTAAAACTCTGAATTTGGAGGTCCAGTCCCACACATCAATCTCTAAATACGTCCCTGTTCCTTTGTAACATAGTTTTAGGACAATATACTTCCCTCCGTTTTGAAATCTGAATTCCTCGTCTGACTAGTAGGCACTAAACTATTTTCTGTGTAAAACCCTTCGAGACTGACAATACATAGGAATTCATTCACTTGCAGACTCCATCACTCTTTTCCAGAACCAATTTTTTTCTGTACCGTATCGCTTGCTTTTTAAGACTTGTTCAAGCAAACCCTATGAACACATCACATTGCTATCTTCATTGTTAGCTGCATATGTTTGTATTTTTGATGTGTCAATATTTTCTTTGTTCATTGGCTTGGTTTAAAATAGCGTTTGCTGTATTCAAGTTATGTATGTTGTAATAAATTTAAGTTGCTTTACTGAAGAGTAAGTGGCACACAAAAAATAAATGATTAATTACATATCATCAATTAATAAATGATAAATGATTAATATGTGATAAGAAACGTGATTACCAAAAGCAACAGTTAAAAATCTAACAACTGAATGTAAAAGGTTGCCTTCATTATATGTACGAAATAACGTTTACTGAATCAGAAGTTGCAGTGGATTGAGAGAATATGTCACACATTTTGGTATAGGAGCCATTGTGGAGTAATTAAAGGAAACAGAAAAAAAAAACACAAAATTTTACATATATTGAACCTTCATACTCGTAATGACGGAAATACATCAAGCTAAATGTACACACAACGGATATATTAGACCTTTAAATTGAAATATCAAATAGGCATCTTACCAAACACATCAGTGTAAAATGCTCCTCGTTTGGGGGAAAGACGCCTAATACATTATAACTAAGATATATGACAATAATAATGAAATTAAAACCTGAAACTTCATGTCTACATTATCTATAATAAGACTAAAATACATGAACAAGTATGGATATATTTCCAGCACTTCAGAAAATATTTGTTACGATGTCCACCTAGACGACATCTTGAAAGCGTAGATTTCTTTCTCCCCCTTATGTAATAATGGAACATACACCAATTTGATGCAGAAATGACTTTAAGTTTTGTGTGAAGTAAAATGAAAAACAGTTTTTTAACGTATCGCATAAATTCTGTTAAACATGTACTGAGTGGCTGTAACTTAGTTAGTAGAGCGTTCGCTTCCTGTTTGGTAGGTCCTGTCTTCAACCACCGAGGAAGCCATCCTCAAAGAGGATTATCGTTATCCTTAGTCACACAAGGTTAATGCAGGTTTGATCCCTTCGAAACTAGGTACTGGCCAACTTCTTTCTCACATTTTCACCCCAACTTTATTCCGGCCTGAGCAATAGTTACCTAAAAGCTATAAAATGCATTCAAATATTCTTGAATACTTACACAGACTACCAATTACAAATGTGATTGTATAACTCCATTCTTTTCAAGAAGAATAATTCGAAGAATTGAATACTAAAAATAATGAAGGCATTTAATTGATACAATGCATTTAGGTAGTAGGTAACTGGGCATCTTTCCACGCCACACACATAACTTCTTTGTGATAGAGACAGTCCAAACAAATACTTGACAATCAAAACTACCCTATTCAAGTACATTTTCTACTTTGTTATGGAATTCAGCCCGATCCTAAATTGTTTACTGACTAGAGAAAATTATTTTTAAGCTAAAAACAAAGATTGTTCCTCAAAGAAATTTCTTCGTCTCTAGTTGACAGATTACCAGACTGTCACTGCAGTATACTGACTAGTTCTTTCACAATATCAAACTTTTCCATCTAGAATCATAGATATTATCCAACTTTTCCACCTAGAATAACAGTTATGGAATTACACTGTAAACATCTTCCCTCGATGGTCATCTTCCCTTAATCTACTTTATACCACTACTTCTTACTTCGTATACTAATTATTTTTTGTATTATCTCGGTTCGCTGAATAAGTGATTTAATTTAGTCGACAAGTACCGTTAATATTTTTCAAAGCAGATTCATTTTTGAGAATATGTAGCTGACCAAAATCCGTAGCATTTCCACTTGCCTATTGCCTTTCGAATAATTCTACAAAAATGTTACAGCCGTCATATATACTAATTTTATAGATATTTTTTTCGGTGATAAATAAAGAAAATGCTGTTGCAGTACTTAAATTATCATTGCATGTAAGACGTTACAGAAAGAAAGGAGGTAGTGAGTAAATCCCTAGTACTTTCACACAAGCCACGTAAAATGACTTCTCATTTCTCCAAAATACGATCGTGCTACCGAGTTTTCTTGAACTCCACTATGCACTCTTCTGATAGAAATATTTTTTAATTTTGTGTAAGGTGTTTTGGCAAATTTGCCTGAAGCCAAATGAATGGTGATGGGAGGATTGATGGAATGAGGAAAGTTGAAAGAAACGGGAGAAATCCCTCCCAAAAAATACCCGCACACGATATTTGTCCAAAACAAATCTCACAAACCATGATCTGGGATCGAACAGGGGACCCCAACCACCAGAGGCGAGCGCGCTACCATTTTTTCTCTGCCACATATTATATATATATATATATATATATATATATATATATATATATATA
>JAGDQP010000634.1:15251-61683 GCA_022664845.1 Lepisma saccharinum | reverse complement strand
CGAAGAAGATGAAGTGGAGATGGGCCGGTCACATAGCTAGACGAACAGATGGAAGGTGGACGACAAATGTACTACAGTGGATTCCTAGAGAAAAGAAACGACCGAGACGACGTCCAAATGTAAGATGGGTAGATGAAATCAAGCGTTTTTCAGGAGCTACATGGATGAGGATATCAGGAGACCGATATATGTGGAAGGAAAAGGGGGAGGCCTTCATCCAGCAGTGGATAGAAAACGGCTGAATATATATATAATAATAATAAATCACAGCCATATTCAATCCACTAGTGGATGAGGCCTCTCCCCGAAGGGAGGAGTTGGTCTACTGCTCCGGCGCTGACCAGACGGGTTGGGAGAGGAGAGCCGAAGCTCTCACTGTGATCGCCACTGTCTTTTATTCACAGCAGCTCCCCAATTGTCCTCACGATGCTGGGTCAACACCGAAGTATTTGAGCCCCCATCGGGAATCGAACCCGGGACCGCTCGCATTGAAGTCGAGCGCGCTACCGACTAGGCTACGCAGGAGCTCATATATATATATATATATATAATTTTTAATCAAGACTAAACATATTACAAACTATGAAAAAAGTCCACTCTCTTCTCATGTTATTACATACAGACGTTTCTTTTCTTTCCTTGTTGCTCTTTTCTCATTCTTGTAATTTTTTTCGCATGAATTATAATGAATAATTGCCCAATAATATGCTGCCATTGATTTTGCTTTTTTTCTGATAATTCTTGATACTTAAATAATAACATATTAAAATACAATTCTGTTGGTTTAATCAGTTTTTCTGTAATTAGTATAAATAATTTTGGAGCATACAACCAGTCATAAATTTGCGTCAGGCAGGTGGAAAGTATCTGACATTTGGTTGTGCAAATATATCGTCAAACTGAAAGTTATCTCCCGAACTTCGTGCCACTCTTGCAGCTATTTTTAGTTATGTTGCCCTACCACCTGTGATTTTTACATTGTGTTACCTTATGAATATAACTACCTACCACCTTGCATTGTCACATATTAATAACTCCCTTTTTACATAAACTTTCATTAGATTGTAATATGTCATTGAACGACAAAAAACAGATGTAATACAAAAATGGCTCATCCTACATTTCACTTAAATTCTTTCATGAATAATCACATTCTCGTTTGAATATTTCTTTTCTACCTCAAAAACATACTGTGTCTCTTCTAAAACAATTCTTGATATAGTTGTTTAACCGAAAGTTCTTCAATCCTCCATTGATTTACTATAGCATAAGCTACTCATTGGATTTGTTCATTTAGGTAGTAGTATGTATATAGCCTTTCCACGGAAGTATATTTAAAAAAGGTAGCTCCAGATCTATTTTATTCAAAACTAACAGCATCATTTGTGGTTAGAAACTCTGACGAAATTCACAAATGTCTTTTAAAGTTTTATGTAAACGTAGTGATGTGCACCGTACATATATATTTTTCAACTGCACCCATCCTCTTTCAAAGGGCAAGTATAACACCTGTCTTGCAATTCTTAGACCCTGACCTTTCCAAATAATAATAATAATAATCAAAACATATTTCCGTATTTGTGCATTTACTTTCTTAGTAAGCTGAAGAATTTGTAAATAATAATAAGCCTTACTATAAACAAAGCAATTGATATATCTAACACGTGAAATAATGCTATAAAAGGCATTTTTATATTGCACCAAATCATGAACCATGTCATTACATATTACTTGTGAGTTATAATCCATTGTTTTTCTGATCGTTCGAAATCACGTTAATCCAATAATTTTAATTTGGTGTACCATCTCATAGTATCCTTCAAACTCATTTGTTTCGCTCGAACTCATAACCATATCTCTTTCTTATTTAATACAATTTCGTCTTAATACATTTATAAGTTCATTAAATGTTCTAATTTCTCTGTTTTAATTATCCAGTATAAGTTAACAATATAAGAAAACGTTTTTGAACTAATGTCATTGTAGACAATGCATTATACAATTTATACATTAATGGATACTTTACTACAGAAAACATGAGCGATGAGAGATGACATCTTTGACCGAGGCCGTGTTCAAGAGGGAAATTATAGGATAAATTACGAGACCACTGAGACATTGCGACCCACTCTGGTAGAAAGTTCACGATTTTCTATTACTGTTTTGAAATCCTAAGAGAATAACACAACCTTATAGTCATAATGGAATGAGTAAATGATAGAGTTTCGGATGCAAAAGAACTAACAATTCTAGACGCATTCTCAGGCATTGTGGAATTTGAACGTTCGTTGTTTGAAAGTATCACGAGTTTGAGGTGATTACGCCTTAGCCTGTGTCACTACGTTGTAGTAGAGTAGCTACTGGAGTTTGTCTCTGTTTGTAACGACTAGCCGATAGGCTAGCACAGTTGACGTCCAACCGGATATATATATATCCACGATTCCCATTGTTAATAATGACATTGATTCACAAAACTGCACTGGTTGGTGCATAACTAACAACGGCCAATGAATGTGGTCAAATCAATTTGTTTGAGCTTTCATTGAACAAGTGGACGCTCAGTGTATGGGGCAAGCAACCTAAATCAATGGCTCGAACGTTGTCTGGGGTGTTATTTTTTTGCTGCATTATTATGGAACCCATTTTGTACATAACCTGAACCGATAATGATATATATGTTCCACATCTATGGCGTAATATTACAACAAAATTATATTACAGATATATAATTACAGAATGCGCATATTACAGAATCAGGGCAGCCATAGAATGATTAGAATTCTGGAATGGTTTATTGGGCACCCAGGTTCAGAGTTGCTATATTTCAAAAGTGAAAATTATGGACGCTATTAATTTATGAACCAAGTATATTAAACGAAGTGTACTTCTTGACATTGTTATGGTCAATAGAAGACTACCAAGAAATTCAGTCAGTTGTTCAAATAACTCTGTAGGAAGAGGTAGATGGAAACAAAGATAATGAAGAACGGTAGTTCTTCGAGTCACGCTGACAAATGAGTCTGTTAGCGACAGTCTATGTATACAGCGAGTTTCGGATCTAGCGAACTATAAGCCCGATTTTGATGCTTGAACTTGCATTTGAAAGCTTTTTGGCATACTGACACAGCAAAATACGTGGGTCCGTAGGGCCTCACTGGGACACCCTAGGGCGGTGCGAAAAAATCAAAATTTCACATTTCTGATGATAGCACCCCAGACCATATAGGCGGCCGAAACTTGCGGAATCTTCATCTACGCTTCAATACCTTTCAAACGGTAAGAAATAATAGGAGGATACGTAATGGAGAGCAAAAAGTTACATGGCGGAGACTGAAAGAAGAGAAACTAAGAAAATTGTTCAGGGAAGAGGTTATCAAAAGAATAAATCTGCAAGAAGAAGATGTGCAAAAATGATGGGATGTAAACACTAGGATCATGCTAAAGGCCGCAGAGAAGACTTTGGGTAGAACCTCTGGAAAGAGCCCACCTGCAGGAAAAGAGACGTGGTGGTGGAATGAGGAAGTACAGTAAGCTATTAAAGCGAAGAAGAAAGCTAAAACAAGATGGGATGATTCAGGGACAGAAGAAGATAAATATAGCTTCAAAGCGGCTAATAAAGAAGCAAAGAGGGCAGTGGCTGGAGCAAAAGAGCAAGCCTGGGATGAACTGTATGACGAATTTGAAACACCAGGTGCAGTAAAGAATCTATATTGGTTAGCACAAACAAGAGACAAGGCAACAAAAAGATATTACCCATATTAGGCCAATTAAGATATTACCCATATTAGGCCAAGGATAAGTGCTTACCGAAGAAGACAGGATTAAAGAGAGATGGGCCGAATATTTCGAAACGCTACAAAATGAAGAAAATCCTAGAAAAGTTCTTAGCGACGGAACCCTAAATCCTGGACCAACGCCAAGAATAAGCCGAGAAGAAGTAGCAAAAGGAGTAAAGCAAATGAACACCGGAAAAGCTACAGGTCCTGATTGAATACCAGTAGAAGCGTGGAAGAGTTTAGGACCAGAATGTATAGATATTGTATGAGATCTAATGCAGAAAATCTATGAACAAGAAAAATGCCAGCTTAGTGGAGAAAGACTGTTATTGTACCATTTTTTAAGGAGAAGGGAGATATACAGGACTGTGGAAACTATAAAGGAATCAAGCTAATGTCACACACGATGAAGATTTGGGAGAAAATTATGGAAGGAAGATTACGAGAAGAAACATCAATAGGAGAAGAACAATTTGGATGTATGCCAGGAAAAAGTACAACGGATGCAACTTTTATATTAAGACAAACTATGGAAAAGCAAAAGGATTGCATATGGTCTTTATTGATTTGGAGAAGGCCTACGACAGAGTACCACGTCAGGAAGTATGCAGATGCTTGAGGGAGAAAAGAGTGCCGGAGAAATATGTAAGGATAATCCAAGATATGTATACAAGAGCTAGAACTCAGGTAAGAAGTAGTGTGAGATTGACACGCCAAATCCCTCTTACACCAGGGTTCAACCTTAAGCCCGTACCTCTTCAACGTAGTCATAGACGTTATAACTCAGGATGTGAGGGATGAAGCCCCCTGGTGTATAATGTTTGCCGAATATATTGTACTATGTAATACTAATAGGGCAGAACTTGAACGGAAACTAGAGAGTTGGAGGAAGTATCTGGAAGATAGAGGCCTAAAGATTAGTAGGAAGAAAACTGAGTATCTTGAGTTTAACGGAGAAGGAATTGGGGAAGTGATGTTGCAAGAAGAACGATTGAATAAAGTGAAAAGTTTTAAATATTTAGGCCCAAATCATACAGGGAATGGCGATTTTGACTCTGAAATAATACACAAAATGCAAGAGGGATTGCGAAATTGGATGGGTAGGGTTAAGGGTCTCGGGGAGAAAGGTTTGTCAGGAGAAGAAGTTTAGGACAGGGCTTTGTGGAGAAGACTCATCAGAAACGCCGACCCTACGTAGGTGGGAAAAGACGGAGAGAACGAAAAAGAAGAAGTCGGTTTCCTATTTTGACACGTAATACGTCTAATTTTGGAGTGGAGGGCCCATATGGTATTAGATAACTATTCTGTGAAATATGGTCGCTGAATATATTTTTGATTAACGTAATATTTGGAAACAAAGGGTAAAAATCTAACTACACTATAGTCACTACAATATTATTATGTAACATTTCTTGGGCACACATTTTGGGTAAACTTTGAGATAATTTCCCGGACAGATTACTTTTAGGATTTGTTTGCTTTGAGATATACGTATATTGTGATGTTTTTGTGTTTTTGAAATTTAAATTCTTATGAAGAGCAAAGATTTATACCTCAAATGTCGTTCCGAGTGCCTTCAATAGTTTTGTTGTCAATAATACTGCATTTGCCATTTTCTTGTAACTTACGGTCTTTCTTTCTACGTAATTTTGTAATGTAGTTTACACCATTTCTTCACCAAGTCCCTCAGCTCGCCGTTTATATATGAGAAAACTTGCAAGATATTATTGTACTTGAATCATTCAACTTCCACAATATTCCATGAAGTTAGGCACTGCGTTTATGAGCGGAAACGTCTCATAATTAACAATCAGGAACCCAGAGGAGCTCAAGTTTTAATAAACTTATTTCAATCCAAATTCTTTTTTCTAGAAATATTTCCTGAGTTCCTACACTGAAAAAAATAGCTGTTAAGTTTTCGACGTCTAAGGGCAACCGCCACATTTTTTGTGTCAAATCAACACAAGACACGGTTCCGTGATTCAACACTGTGATAGTGCTAGTATGACACCCTCCATTATGTTGATTCAGCATTGATATATCTATTGCATTGAATCGTCGAAATTAACAGTTTGTTGTGTTAGCTTAACACAAAATGTGGTGGTCACCCCGAAACACCGAACAGTGTACAATTAACAGAGCTTTTTTTTTCAGTGAAGAATTTGGCGAGCGTACTGTCAATAAATGACTCAGATGCTCTTTCAAATGGATGTTTCCTTTTCATTCACTCAACATACTAGAGAAGTTTATATTTAAATTATCTTAGACGTTATGATTTCATAAGTAGTTTCACCGTCACCTTGTAAACAAGTTAGCCCGTTTACAATTCTCCGACTGAGATACAAAACTTAAATCTTAGGTTCCGACATCACGACGTCATATTAATCTAACGGAGAGTAATATCAAACCACCATAGGTTCACGCTGCGTAGAGGTTTAGTGTCTTAAACCTGCCTCGTCCTCAACGTTGATCTTCATCTTTTTTAGTTGGGATATCCATTACTAGTCAATTCGTGAGTTAGAGGTTCGCAGTAAATGTGAGTAGAAAAAAAAACAAGTTTACTATATAGGTATTCAAGTTCATAATGCTTGATTCAAGCTTGGGTTTACGTTGGTTATCAAATAAAAGTTTGTAAGCTTTATTTTATATGGGTCAGTCTAGTAACTATTATCTTCAGCCCGTCCCGATTATCCGTCGCGTCCGACTTAAAAGACACTCATACCCCTGTCGGGACTCGAACCGGGGACCTTCGAGTCGTTGGCCTAACGCCTTAGACCGCACGGCTACCCGGTCAGCGGTTTTCATATAAGTCAATAATTTTAACTTAGTAATCTAGTGGGTTTGAATATTGTCCTCTCATTTCCTGCTAAGCTACAATGCTAAGAAAACTGCATTAGTGCTTACAATGTATAACTTTGTCTTAGCACTTATAATCTGCGAAATTCATTATCAAGGTAAATGTATGAACTGAGAAAGAAACTAAGTTCAAGAAATAAATTCTTTGAACAATTATATAACCGTACATTGAGAGATAAAAACTGTAACAAATTAAATGATTCACTTCTAACAATGTGTTCAGAACACAAATAGATTTTAAAATTAACACCATCATATAATATAGTCATCAATGGAGAAAGTTCTTTAATTCACTTTATTTAACAGAAAATCAAGTAAAGTCGTACCATGATTATTTTTTCATTGTTAGATAAATTGTTAAACACCTACAAATAATATTGGTTAGTCTTTGCAATATTTCCCTTTTTACTACTAGTTCATTTGCCTAGAAATATACTATATTTATATAATATACTAGCTTTGGATTGAAGTGGATTTTAGAATAACGAATCAAAAATAGCTCTTTCTTTCCATATGCTAAGAATCTTAGACTATATACGTAAAAGAGACTTTCTTTACACTCTTTTTTACAAATCCAATAACAACTGCCGGCAATAAAGCCAGGTGAAATTCAACGAAAACACAGGGAAAGAAAAAAAATAGAATAATCGTTACTACATTTGCGTGCTCGCAATAAGTAACGCAGCTCACTTCAAGTCCTTCCGTTTCTACAAAATTGATAACACTAGAGTAGATAGGAATCATAACACAATTTGGAATAGAGCAAAGGACGACTTGGGCAGTAAAGATGCAGAAAAGGACATTTACATGTTTGGTAGCAATTTAAAATATCTTTCAGAAGGAAAGTAGTCATGAATGGTCCAAAATTCTTGCACGAAAGAAAACAGCTTAAGATTCTTAAAAGAGATAGAGCTAACTTTTTATTTCAAGAGAGTAAAAAATAGGTCTACTTCTATTATCTCTATAGAAAATAAAACAACTTACAAGATTGAAATCTCCAGCATGTTGCAACCAGTGTCGATTTTGTTTAGCTTGTTATAAGCGCTAACTTGGAATGTAAGTCTTTATAACATTTAATAGTTTAGTTATTTTACAACCATATGAGCCTGCCTTGAAACAACGGAGCACCGCAAACCTCTTAACTAACTGGGTCACTTTAATCAATTACTATGTCTAAATAGAGCTGAGCTAGTTTAAATTTACTGCGTTTAAACAAACCAATAGATTAATATTCTGCCATTACATATTGTATCGCAACGGGTAAGAGTGACGTAGCTGCAAGCAGAATGTGTCTGAGAGGTTTATAATGTTGACAATGGCTTACAATACGCTGTTAAAGAATGAAGCGAGAAATGCTATTGAGAATAGAGCAACGTTTTGCCGACGATGTAACACGTATTGCCTGCAGTCTGGTGTGTACTCCGTATGATTTGTTGGGCTAAAAGTGAAAAGTGCTGCCAAAATGGTATAGATAGATTAATTTTTAGAAATGAGACTACGTCAGTTTATTGGACGTTTGCTATTCCTTAGGGATGATAAATATCAAACATGATGCTAAGAAAGCAATGTTGTTAACTATGAATATTGAAATTACCATGCGAAATCGACTTTTTCAATGTTTAACCTGGCTTGAAACATTGCGTTCTGTACTTGACATCAGTAGGGGATATCAGATATCCAGTAAACGGATGTATTTCCATTTCAAAAATATTTAAACAAAAAATAATATATTTTCCAAGTTAGAAAATTCTGTTATATTGATCTTCACATGATATCTAATACAAAAAAAAAAATCAGTTTATCTTTTGTATATACCCGAAATATATGTGACAAAATATTTATGTTTTGTGTAACATGTCGAGGGTTAACCATTGATACGGCGTACAATTTTTGTCACCTAAAGTTGTTGTGTTTTTATTGAAAGGAGAAAATTGACGGACTTCCAGTTGAAACTTCGTAGAAAATTAACGTCCAATTTACCTCTAGGCTTATTTTTTACGAAGTTCAACTAGAAAGTCCGGCAATTTTTCTCCTTTCAAAAAAAAAAAAAAAAAAAAAGCAGCAACAACAACAACTTCAAGTGACTAAAATTGTATGTAGATACGAGGTATCAATGACTAACCCTCGATACGTGCCGTGTTATGTATAAGAGATGAACTCAAACTTATTTTCTTATGTTACAATGTAAGTCCATCGTTTTCCTTCTGATCCCCCAGCCGCTATTCTTTATCCGAACTATTCTGTTTTTGTATCCAATGAACACTGAATGTACTTGCTACAATTAATTGGCAGTGCTATACGAGTTGACGGGATAAAATATTCTGCTCTGCAAATAATTCTATGACAAACCATTTCTAGTTCATAACCGCTTGCAGAAATATGGATTCCATCTCTTCCTTATTGGAGTTTAGAAGCAGTTCGTAATACAAAGTTATCAGCTGGGAGCCTGACGGAAGAAGAAAATTAGGTCGAGCTCTCATACTGCTCATTTCCTGGGCTGGAATTTATTTGACAATGGCTTTCTCATCCCCACAAGTCTCATTTGTTCGCCTTTAATTACGAGCACAGCGCACTCCGTTCGTACAACGGAAGCGTTTATACGGCTTGATCTATATGCAGCCAAACTTTCTTCATAAGACACAATTCGAAACTATATTTTCAGTTTGTGCTATCACTTCACGCCTTTAAATGTGTTATCTTAACATAGTCTACATTTTAATAGTACAAATGGAAGGATTAAGTCATAAACCCAAAGAGAAGAATACAACTAGGACTACATATTTTTATCATTATTACGACGATTATTCAATGAGTCATATCGTTAGTAAAAATGGTTTATTTACAAATTACAACCAACGACCGACCATCCTGACAGGTTTTTCCATGGTTTTCCTCAGTCACACCAGGCAATGGCTGGGATGGCACCTTCAATATAGGCCCTGGCCCTTTCAACATCCTTACCCTCCCATATCCCGGCCTAAGCCTTAGATGCCTAAAGGCCATAAATAAAAAATTGAAAATCAAGGAGTTAACGTCTTCATAATACGAGGATAAATTGTCTCGTATATATTGTCTTTGTGATATTTTATATGAATTTTAAAGAACCAAATTTTCCTACAAAAATTCTTTTTAAGCACATGTCAATAAATCAACAATTTTGTTTTCAACTTTTAGCAACATAATTCAAGGTAGCGTAGACGTAAAAATAAACCAAGTATTTTGTAATTGAAACTTATATAAAACGTGTTAATGTGGTTAAAGCTTTAAGAGCATTTCCCTGCATCTCAAGTTTGACTGGAATCGAAGCAATCATTGCTGTGTAATGCTCGAATATGTACTTAATAATTCAGTCTCATTGTCATAGAAACGACATATAGTTTAATATTCTAATGTAGTTTAGTCTTAAATGTTCAGTCCTATGTAATCATACCAAATTTGAAGCAAATTAGTTTAACAGTTTTCACAGGAGGTTCCAGGAGGCGTGAATGTAAATTTTAGATATTGATTTTTGTTAGCATGGAAGCGATGATAAGCTGAAAGTTCTGGTGCTATTGAAACATAAAAGATTGTCCACTTTACCAATTTTAGAAGCAGGTCTAGCTGTTCTTAACCTGTGGAAACGTGTTTTTCTTAAAGCACCGTTCATTTTAAACTTCCACTGTGCGAAAATTACAGATCATCGTGGCAGAATCCAGGGAGGAATAAAACTTATAAAGTGAATGTGCGAGAGCTTTACTTGCCCAACTCAATAACACAGATCTGTTTCTTCTTATTAATATTTATAGTAAATAATGCCAATTCTCCTGAGACGCTTTAACTTGTTCCCTGTACATCTTTCATATACTTTTTTTTTTTAATAATTATTCATCTCAAGAAGTGGAAAAACTTTATCGTGTCTTTTCTAAAGTAAATTTGTTACTCGATTTGCACACATTTTGTACAATTTTCTTTCTTAACGTCCCGAGAAGCTCTGGTTAAATCATTTTATACGCCTACATCGAACTTTCTTCACTATGCAGGGACAGAATCAACGAATTTTAATGTTTTTTCTTAACTTACAAGGAACGTCCGCAAAACGTTATACACCTATTTTCCCGAAACTTCGCAGATAGAAACTACATGTAAATTTAATGAATATATGTATTTTTTTATTTTTTGCAACAAAAAAAACTTTGAGGAGATGAGACCCTGCCCTTAAATAGGCCCTATATTTCAGGTGGCGCTGACACAGAAAAAAAACTGGATAAATCATCGTACAAACATAGTACACAAAATAAGTGAATACGTGTTTTTTTTCTATAGAAAAATGGTTTCAGGGGGTGTCGTAGAAATATGTGTCGTAGAAATATGAAAAATCTCCGTTCTTGCATTTGTAGATTTTACTATCGTATTTACTGGTAATATTAAAATTGGAAGCAAACATGATTGCATGCACCGTTTTTTCATTAACGCATTACTTATACTTGATAACTTCAGTCAACAAATGATTCATAGTGATAAAAGGCCACAAAGAGATCACTACAACGCTTCTCACAATACCGAAGGAACTAAACGCGTACTTAAATCGTTAAGTGTTTATTTTCTTCGTTCGTGGAAGAATTTTGTGCACCGCTTTTGGGACACAGTTGTATTACAGACGCATGTTATTAATGTTCATTTACGGGACAATATAATAAAACTATTATCCTTACCTCACAATCAGTTCTTGTCTCCACGATACAGAGACATTTTCAAATACGCTTGGTATCAAATTGGATACACAAACGAAAGACCCCCCAAGGTTTTGGACCCCTGTGAAGCATTCCCTCGACATTTGTGAAAAATTCGCTGAGATTTGTTCTGTGTAGTGTCAAAGCTAATTTTGTTTTCAAAGTTTTTTTGAACTATCATTACTATGATTCATTTATTATATATTAGTGACATAATATTGTATGACTGATTAAAATAGCACCATTCTTGCAATCCATGTACTGGTATATCTCAGCAATTTCTTTTCTCTTTCTATGATCCTGCTTTCCCTCTTTCCCCTCGCAACACTCCAAAATGAACAGTAAAAGAAACCAAAATGAGAGTTATCATTTGGTAGCCGAAAAAATCCCTCCAAATAAGTACGAATTAGGGAAGACTATGATTATGTGTCCATGCTCCAGACATTCGAGATCCGGATATCTGAAACTCGGATTTGGATCCGAAGATCCGGATATCCGAACCTCCATCCGGATATTCGCCGATCCGGATCTGTTTGATTATCCCTACTTTTAATATCAAGAAAGATTAAATTGAAAATATACTGCACGGTTATTGTGCCGCTAATATTTTGTGGTTACGAAAACTGGAGTATGAACCTAGTAAATGAACACAAATTCTGGTTGTTTGAAAATAAGTTCTTGAGAAGGATATGCGGTTGCGATCCAGAACGAGAGGAGATGACAGGAGAATGGAGAAGACTGCATAAAGAAAAACTTCATGACTGTATTGCTTACTTGATGGTATAAGGATAATAAAATCACGACAGTTAAGATGGGCAGGCCGCGTAGTTTAGTTGGGGGGAAATGATTATTATGTTTTATCGTGGTTAATGAGCTGGAGAGAAAGAGGCCGTTAGGAAGACCGAGAGCTTGTTGGGATGATAATTTTAGAAGGGATTTTCGAGAGGTAGATGCTCATGAGGAAAGCTGGCTAACCTTACCCGGGATAGAATCCAATGGCAAACGTTTCTTACTTGCGAGTTCCGTCAGCCATGGAGATAGTCACTAATTAAGTATCATCCAGATACTACTTTGTTAAATGATCCTATGAAATCTATGTAAAGATTTAGCGTTCCATTTGAAATTTAATTCTGCAGTATTTACTAGGCACTCATCTAACAGATAAAAAACAATAGTAAAATACAGAGAAAATGAGATCTATTATGGATGTTTTGTAAAGACAGGGTAAACGGACAGTGGGTCAAACGGACGCTAGCTAAGAAATATAGTTGGAATAAAAATATAGAATTTCCAATTCTGAGTCTGTCAGAGTGTATGAGCGGAGACACTTGTGTTGAAGACATGTGCTGATTAAGAGAATGTACATATTCTATGGTGTACTGTGTAATTACAAAAGAAGAGAAGAAATAGAAGAAATATAAGTTGTACAGAACGCCAGTAGCTATTAATACGAAAACACTAGGCAAGAGCCAAAGTGCTTTATGGTACTAGTACAGCGTGGCCACAAGTAGCCATGCATATAAATTCGTGCATGTGCCTGCCACATGTTGGGATAAATCATAAGTATATGCTTTGACAACTGATTGGGGGCAAGTAGACATAAGCTTTGGGAGGCAAATGAACAGCAGGATTTTCCGGTATTTTGTAAAAGGAATTTTTCATTTTTTTATTTATTTTTTTATTTTTGCGGTAAAAAAATATGTGTAGTTTGTAAGTATAACATTGGGATATCGAAACAATATATTCAAGGGTGTTTTGTTTTCGTCACAGAAATGGTTCGTCACCGAGAATAAAATACAGATAGATGCAAATGGGATGAAATGCAATGCTAGCTACTGTGCAAGCAGTGAGAGAAGACAAAATGCCTATTTCAACTGCTGTCAGAACCTTTCACATACAGTACCTCGGAATACACTAAAAGCACGAGTGGTTGCGAAAAATAGTATTAAGAAATTTGGGAAACATACAACTTTTTCGAAGGACATGGAAAACCGGTTATGAAACCATCTCCTTGAATTATACAACTTTAGTTTTTGGTTTACTATTGAAGAGCTGAGAAGGCTCCGGTACCGATTTTCAGTAATGAATAATTATAATCGCGTATCTTAAATAATCAGAATAATTTCCGTGAGCTTCGAGAAAAGAAACGAAAGATTGTCTCCTCCAAATTAACAAACAAATATAAATATATAGTATATAGGTTGACTTGTACAACATTTGTATAAGGAAGTTGAAAACTGAACCCAATATATTACAAGCTCTTTTTGGTTTCACGTAAACTGCGTTACTAAGGGTGATGACCCGTACTTTGAATGGGATCAGTGTAAAATGGATTCTGATGATTTGATATGTAACTGTCCATTTGCCCCAATATAAGTGTCCTTCTGCCCCCTAGTGAGGGGCATATGGACACGTTGAACGACTTTATATTTTGTGTATTCATTTGAAAAGTACATGTCCTAAAATATATGTTGTTATGTCAGTGCGTACGTATATGATGTACGTTTATTTTGCTGTATGTTTTATATTTTCATTGTTTCAAATATATATGATATAATTTAAAATATTCTTATGGTGTCTGTTTACTCTATCTTTCCCATATATTGAAAATAACAACTCTTTTATGCAAATCGTTAAAGTAGTATATGGATTTTAGTTTCTCAGTATACTCTTGTAACTATTTACGTAAAATCTTTTTTTTTATTTGCAAATGGGGAATTCTTCTAAACATACTTTAAAAATAAACCAATTCATGTTAAATTAAAGATATTTCTCAAGTAAAATCTATAATCCTTTGCTACAATAGACTATATTTTACAACAGTTTAAAAATAACTATGTAATTAGTAATAATGACTATACTTCATACCTCGAATTTAAACTCTACCATAGTACCACTTTCTTGCCAAACTCGACCCCAGTATTGGCCAATGTGGCTCAATGGTAAAGGGCTCAACTCTGGTCGTCAGTTTGATCCTTGCTCATGCCATGTGGGCTTTGTGGTGGACAAACCCCATTAGCGTAGGCTTTCTCGGGGTTCTCCCTTTTCCATCTAGTTTCTTCAATCATCATCCATCCGGGTTGAGGCAAAGTTAACTAAAGGTCTTCAAAATTTGACCTGAGTACATAATTTTGTACATTTGAGCATGCTCTTCCTGGAGGTATACACAACAACTACGTCATTGGTTTGTAGAAGAGTTGCCAATAAATAACGCAACACTGTGTCGCAAAGAAAAAATGAAAGGACGTACTCAAATCAACAGATCTACTAGTTAAGCTCAAGTTGTGCGAAAAATAGCATAGTATATATTACCTCCGAGGTACATACAGTCATACAGTTTGTATAATATTGTTTTAGATACTAACGGATGGTAGCACAACATCTAATATATTTTTACCATTGAATTTGTTTGACAGTTTAAGTGTAGAAGTAGTTAAAATTTATAATCATATGAAACGTGCTTTTCAGGCATTCAATACAATCTAAGATAATGTTCAATATATATTTAAAGCGTATCACCTTGTTTTAACTTAAAATATTATCCTTCACATAAGCTCTGTATTTGAAGGTGAATTTAATTTCTTGACTTGTATGTTATATCCTCAATATTAATGAAATTTATAACTCCTAGTTTCATTAGAATGCACTGGCCAGCTTGTAGATGTATATCTTCTATTTGAATGAAAAGACAATTACATAAATATAAAGACTCTATTAGTATTTTACAAGAGACATTTTAGAATATTTGTAGGGAAGCACGAACATCACGAACGTGAAATTGCTTTTTTCCTGAAGAATGAATCTAGCAAGAGAAGCAAGAACATATTAAAATTACACCCACGAGAGTAGTAGTGGATGAGCCATGACATGTTGAATGGGCAATTGTAGGTAATAAAACGTTGCCAAGACCTACGAGTAGTCTAATATGTGAACAAAAGGGTGGAAGACAAATATCGATTAATGGATTGCGTAGAGAGCAAGGAAGCATAGGTAATATAAATGAAAGGAAACAATGTAAAAATGACATAGTAACTTACGGATGACAGATCAGCGCACGTGAGAGACAAATTAAAGGAAGACAGAAGGAACAAAATATCCATAGTGAGCAGAATGAAAGAGTAACTCTATATGAAAATTTAGGAAGAGGGACAGGAAAGCGTAACAGACGAAAATAGATACGTCGAAACAACAGAAACTGTTTAAACGTTGAAGAGAATATGTTGAGTTTAAAGAATGTTTTAAAATGTCAAATTGACCAAGTAATCAAGTTATTAGGATTCACTCTATTCCTAACTGGATAAGTGGATATGCTTAATCTTAGAAATTAAATTAAGAAAGTGTTCAGATAAAAAAATTTGAAGTTCGAAAAAATAAGAAATTAAGAAGTCTTAAATAATTATAAGACCTGTTTGTTTACCTACACAAAGTCCTTGGACGTCCAAAGGAGATTTTTTTAAAGCTTCTGTTTCCAAAATATGAATGAGGTGTAGCGTGAGTTTCTGCAGTGTAGACATATTTTAATGGATCTATGTAATTTATTATAAAATGAATTTATTTTAAAGGAAGATATAATCGTTTTATAGATTCAGATATATTATTCTCATGAATGAATTTGACATACATTAGAAAATTCATTTTTTTAAATTACAGCATTTATATACAAGTCATCACATAAATCCGTAGTACATATTTAGCATCAGTATTCAAAATACAACAATCCCTCGATTAACCTCGGGTGGTTTACACATTTTACGAATTTTCAGCGCCAAGGTAAATATTTGAATTGGACAAAAGTGTCCATATACACTAGTGATAGAATATGTCACTAGTTTATTGTGCGGAACATTTATTGGACAATGAACGTAAAAGAGCTGAACGAGCAACAAATGGGTTGAGTTATAATAGTTTCAATTGTAATCAAGAACATAGTTTCGATAGTCGATAGTTTTAATTATAATCAAGAACATAGTGTCTGTGTTCTAATATAAATTTTGCTCATTATTTGAATTTGAATTTTATTTCAGACCTTTAGTTTGTTCATTGTTATACAAATATCCTGGGTGGTGCAACGAAAAATCTCGCACCTCCCTTATTTCCTAATATATTTCTTTATTTGAACAAATCCCCAAATAAGTCAACTCTAAATTAGAGGGAAACGAATTAGTGTAAAAACTTTAACCGTGCAGCCCCATTACCTGCGCTCTAGTAGCAAAAACTTCATTTTCCTTAAATGGAAACGTGAGTCAAGTAACACATCATTTGAAATATCGTTTGATTTTATTTGCAAACTTGCTATTATTTTGGCGAACACTTTGAGAGAAATCGCGTTCGAAAAGTTTACTTATTATAGACAGGAAATTCTCAGAAGAGATCATATTGTACAGTATTAAACGTTATAAATATCTTTAATTACCCATTTTACAGTACTGTACGATCAGAAGCTTCACTGTAATCAAAATGAAGCATGTGGCCTCATGTGTTGCTGTCTAGTGGAAAAATATTCAATTTTATTAAATTGAAACATGGGTCAAATAACCCAAAATTTGAAAGCTTCTTTGATGCTATTTACAAAAATACTATTTGTGTCGGTTTTGAGTGAACAATTTGCGATATAATGAGTTCTGAACCTGCACATTCAAAAAGCTGAATTTTTTTTAGTGAATTTATAGTGCACTCGATCAAACTGTACTCGAACAACCACCATAAACAGATATAAAAGAACTGTTGGAAAAATCACTGTGATCAATTTGACGGTGCTGCATTTCTTTGCGGGCAAGACAGCATAACTTGCACACTGCTTGTTTTCAGTCATAGATAAGTTAAAGAGAGACAGGTTTGGTTAAAAGTTAACTTCCTGCAAATTTATAGGAAATGTATTATCAATAATGTGGGTGACTATTGTTGGTTCCTGCATAGAGACAGACAGTACATCGTACAAGAGGAAATCTACAGGAATCTATTTCCAGATGTAGTTTACATGCGTTCATTATTATATAATGTCTCATTGCATTACATTGTTACTTACATTGTATATGTACTCACATATTTTGTATAATGCATTATATTCTATTATGAATTATAAATTTAATGTATCTATTTCTGTTATTATAAATTTTGACTCCTTCATATTTAAAGTTAATAAAATAATAATTCGTGTTATAGAGCCTCGAACCGTGTTGTCCAAATTCTAGTTGAGTAAGTCAATAAATAAAATTATCAATATGCTGTATCTAATAAGCATTACGTGATACGCAATCTAGTGTCCATCATTGAATTTAGCACCGTAGATTTATTACCTTCATTCCAGGAGCAGAAAAATATATTTGTTACCTAATGTTATTGGTAAAAATATATTTATAAAGATTACATTAAATTTTATTATATGAAAAAGTATAGCTAACCGTTGAATTTTACTTAAATTATAGTTTAGGAGTCGTTCAAGTTTTATGTAAGCGTTAATGGAGGAGAGAGTTCAAGATTTGCTTATGCGAAGTGGCATCAGAGCAATACTTACGTAAGGTTTGCTTGCAAACATATAAATGTACGTTTAAAGATTTAAACAGCTTTTTACTACGAAATCACAATAATAAATTTAACAATTCTTGCGTAAGTACAAGATACAGGGTAGAATAATTTTGCTTACAAGTGGGAGCTCTAACTGGAATAAAACATGTGCTTACATAATACTTGAACGACCCTTTACTTGTGTTTCAAATCGTTCTTGTAAGATTGTCAATTATGTTTAATCCTGAACTGATAGCTAATTTCTTCCAACTCTATTATATAACGTGGGAAATTTCTCCCATACGCATTGCAATTAAACCACGTTCTTTGCCAGGACTTCAAAGGATCAATTATACATTGCACCGAGTGCACAAAATGCTCACAGCTATTCATTTGTAGTTCCTGCCCAGTTTGGAGTACACCCTATAGAGTTAGGCAAATGTTTGGAAGGAGGAAATAATGTAATAACGATTATATTCTCCATATTTAACTTTCGTTTCAGATTTTATATTGTTGGTACATTTTTTGTAGCCTTAAGTTTCAAAATTGTTTGTTAGTAGCTGATAGACAACCCCTGTTTTCCTATGTATATTTAGAAGAGAACTTTCCAGAACCCACTGAGAAACAAGTACTCTCTACTTTTCCATCTTTCTCGTAGCGGTCTTAACATTGTCTTTCTTTCGCGCGTATGAGTCTGTGTTCTATTCAGAATTCGCCTCACAGTCACATATCCCTTTTCTCTTCTCCATTCGCAAACCCTCCGGCATTTTTATTCCATAGAAGAAATTAAAACCATGGGCACGTCTCATTAATAATGAACACGTGTGGATATGGGAAGGGTTAAAATGCCGCCTCCGCATTGCAGTCCCGATAAGGCTTGGCGGGAAGGCAACAGCTCACACCTGTTCTTCCACTCAATGCACATACACACAACCTCCCTCATTTGGGGTTAAAACTGTAGAACAACCCTCCCTGCCTTTGTGTTTTTACTGGAGAAAGAGAATTACAATGAGCAAAGCAAGGCAGAGCATATAGTCTACGTATGTTTTGTTTGGGTTTTTCAAGTACAAAATGATGAGTGTATGTACGTGTGCCTCGGGAAGTTCTATATTTGATTTGCTTAACAAAAGAAGAGACTGTTGACTTTCCTTCTCCTGAAATTTGTGATGAATATCGTGCATTAAGAGAAGATTTAATACAACATTTCACGATAATATACCCTACAAAAAATAAATACAATAAGTCGCTGCAAGCTGCAATGGTTTTAATTTATTTCCAAAATCAATTTATAGTTGTAAAAGAACAAAAGATCTCAAGAATTTAAAAGTAAATTTTAAGCCAAGTATCCTAAACTAAAGAACATAATCTTTATAATTGTGTTAATCAATGATAAACTTTGTCATACTTAAGAAATTATATATTTAATATAAATAAACTATGAAATATGTTAAATACAGTTCTGATGATGTTTAGTATATCAAAATAAGAGGTTTATCATTTTGATGAAGTAACATATTTGTTCTGTTGTGTTATTGATAGTATTCGATTCAAATATGTGTTATAACTCTACTCGTTTTTCGTTTTTGTGCCTCAGTGCACAGACGAAGTTGTTTAAGAAAACACTTGGCAGTGCAAAATTCTTTCACTTTTGACATTAAGGAAAGCTTCTAAATAACGTAAATATAAACGAATTATGTAATAAGTAAATACAGTATGATACTTGTAAATAGTGTTGTTCTCTTTTTTCTTCTTATGGCTTTGTTGGTCTCCCATAAAGCGTTACGATCAAAGTTGAAATGTGAAGGTAGAAAAATAAAGAATGACTTATTTTGGTAATCTGAAGTTTGAGGTTTACTTACGCCTGAATATATAAATATTCAGGAGACTCGTGGTAACCCGGTAGGATTGCCAGAACCCGGTATATAACCGCGGACCAGTGGTTGAGAAACACTTTATTGGGTATACAACACACGTAAATGATCTTTTACGCCGTAAATTTAGGATTGTCTTTCCAGTTATATGGAGAAAAATCAGCTAATGTTTCATTTTACACACACAAAAGACTTAATTAGAAATATATGACATACTGCAAAATATGAAAAGTACTAATATAACATTGACATATCATAATGAAAATTTCGTAATCTGCTAAAATTTTCTTACTTTTTGTATTTCTACGAAACAAGAAATACAATTTTATTTATGTAAAAATCTGTTCTCTGGCAATTATATTATCAAATCTTACATAAACGATTCCCCACCATACCACACGCATATTTAAGACATTATATAAGAGGAACTAGAAATTATACTGAATATGAAATAAGAATAAGTAGATTAAATGATGGTAATATGGGAGAGAGTTGTAATACAGCAATCACTATCACTTCCGATAAGCAAGATTGTAATTATTTGCCTGTGACAATACTATTGAAACGTCTCGCATTCTTTATTAGAGGAGTAGCTGCAGTAAGCTAAAAGAAAACATTTAGATGGAAGGATGTTTCCTATTCGTAATCATCTCAAAACCTTTACAATGTAAGATGTTGATTCAATTTTCTTCACCTTATGCAACAGGTACAGTATTTAATATTGTAAAGGTGGCTGTAGAAACTTAGAAATGTATTTATTTGCTGTACCATATCATGGCCCAACTCTTTAGGATGTTACGAAATATGATGCAAAGGTGATAATATGGGAATTTGTAAAGCCATGATACTCATTTTACAACTACTTTACGAACGTAAACGAAATAATGATCTAATTTTCATGATTTGATTTCTTGCTACTTTCTATACATTTGCAAATGCCATCATGCTTTATAGATTGCTTTTATACAACGCATTCTTTTATCTTATTGTGGGATCTAGTATGACCTTTAAGTTTGTTTTCTTCTTACTAACTGGCGACAACAGAAAGCCACAAGTTGATATCAAACCTTTCACACATAATTAATAAACACTGATCGGCTCAATTTATGCTCAAATCAAAAAGACCGCCTATTTCCACCTTTGATATAGTAAGGAAGTAATGAATCACAAAAATGTTACAATATATATTACATGTTTCACTGCAAAACGTTTCGTCTTTATCTTTGTAATTGTAATCCTTAGGATTATAAAGGTAATAGGCGATACACTTCACAATCAAACAAAAGTATTTTACAATTTTATGTATCATTACAATGTTCATAATACGTAATTTTATATTAATCATATATGATATGTTTCATTTTTATCTCAGAATTTTTACTCCAAGTTTTTGTACTGATTAATTTATCTATCTATCTATGTAGGTAGGTAACCTTTCCTTGGTAAAACTAAAACATAAAGAACGATGTTCTAGAGAAAAATGATCAAAATCAATTCAAAGTTGATGTTTAGGTGGTCGCTTATTGAATAGATTTGGTAGAAAACTGTTCGAAATTGTAAATTAATGCACGTGCTTACAGAAGTCAGAATATTCATAATCAAAAAAGAAGGATACCATATTTCGGATCTTATGTACTGTGAGAGGAGTTCACGATGTTCGTTTCGCAGATACTGCCATTTTAATTATTTTGTTTGATCCTTTTCCGCTATACTCTTCATATATTAAATATGCGCAGTCTCGGAGCCAAATATTACCCACAATCATCACCTATAACGTAATAATTTCTAAACATGTAAAACAAACACTGTACCCATTTAAGAAAAGACTGATTCGCAGAGGAGAGTCGGTTCAATATATACGCTTAACTTTATGTATTAAACGAAGCAATCTCGTGGGAGCTATATTATCTCAATCATAAATTTCACTTGAATGCATGGTTTGCGTGCGCTTTTGTTGTCCTTTTGTTGATCCAAAATATCTCACGTCATTATTTGTAGAGATACTGCATCATTTGTGACGGTACCGTGCTACTTTTGAATTCCCATAAATATGAAACTACGCTAGTTTAATCACATGTAACTAGTGACATTGTTGTTGCTTTGATCTTAAGTATGCGGTCCCGAAGTTCTTGTATTGATTAATCAATCAACTTATATACATGGGAAAGAGTTTTAAGCAGGCCCTATATGTGGTTACGAAACACATTAACTTGCTAATTTTAAGTATATTATTAAGTTAATAAATACAATGATGAAATGTCTTCGAAGAGACCTTTTACGTGTAGATCAACGTATGATATAATACATTTGACTTGAGTGCTACCAAAATATTATGCTTCTTCTAAAGTGTGGCCCTGTCTTGTTTGTATAGTTTCGTTGTTATAGTGTTAATCGCTGGAGCGTCATCATGAATTTATCTCAAGATTTTTTTTTAATTTCCTTTCATCACAAATCGAAATAACTTTATTATTCTTGTGCAATATGTGATGAAAATACATTAATCCAGCTCTTTATCGTGCTTCCTATCAGAGATTAGATTCATCGTACATTGTAATGTTTCATTCAGTATTTAAATTACAAACAAATCAGTTGTTAGAACAAGGGTAACACGTTTCGAATTATAAGATAAAAAATTAACTAGAGTTTATTGCAAGGAATCCCCGATAGCAACACAAATATGTAAGGACGCAATGAAAGATTGAGAAACCTTGAGCTCTTAATCCAGTTCATTTGATATTCATTCACGCAAGGAGATTGAATTGCTTCCCTTGTCGGTTATGTATAGAGATCCCTTACACCACGGTTTTGGTTAGTCTATAATGCATATCGTGAATTTTATAAGCTACAGCGATATCACTTGTATGATATATTTTCCGTAACTATAAGAGCACATATGACAATGAGCGAATATTGTTTAAAACAATTACACTAATATTTTTCTGCATTTGAAATATATTTAATTCTTAATTTGCAAGTATGAATGCTTGTGTGCTGAGTGAGTGAATATGTAATTAATTCAATCTTGTATCAAGAAATGTACCAATTTTATTTGTCACACTTAAAAGTATTCAATTTTGTGCAATGCAATAAGAGTTAAAATAGTATAAGATAAAATTAATTTTATGTGCGGTAAAAGCACTATGGCTTACGCATGTCCCGAGGAGTTAAAATAGTTTATAAGAGAGCAGTCCAAATACATTAAGTAACATTGTCCATCCAAAAGTATAATAAATAAAGATAGCAGAAAACAGCGTGTTTTCCTAGTAATAAAATGACATGGACCAAGTTATTATTATTATTAATAATAATATTTGGTAATCAAGTAAAACACTATACGTACATTTTCTTTACGCTAAAACCGGTGTATGGTAATTTTAGATAAATACATGGAATAATTAGTTTCTGCCGTGACCGGGACTCACACCCGGATTTCACAATTCGTGACAGCGTGCTCTAGCCATTAGATTAGTACAACCAGGACCAATTTATGTAAATATGGAACATTCTTCGCGTCTTCACTGATGTTTCGTGAAGGACCAAAGAATAAGATTTAATTTTGTTTACAAACATGTTGCGTATGGTAACTACTGAAAAATACGCTCTCCTGATATTTTTCTGCGAGACACTTTTACTACTTTATTGCAGCAGAGGACTGATCATAGAAAAATCTATAAGACTAGAGAAAATAGGTTTCGTAGCTAATATTGTGAATTTCGCTCTATATACCTTATAATACTAGTAAATGTTATCTATGTAATGAAAACAAATGTCTTGTTTTATCATCTTATTGTTGGGAACATGCTACAGTACTACAATTTTGTAATGCTAAAAGCGGATGTATTTTCCA
Organism: Lepisma saccharinum; assembly: GCA_022664845.1. NCBI lineage: Eukaryota > Metazoa > Arthropoda > Insecta > Zygentoma > Lepismatidae > Lepisma > Lepisma saccharinum. Next base: position 38,120 of record JAGDQP010000634.1, on the reverse strand, counting down.
CAATAATACAATCTGGATGTATTTTCAAACGAGAGATAATTTTATTATTTGTGTTAACTTTTACAAATTATAAAAATAATAAACACTAACACAAGTTTAATTACTTTTTCAGTGCGTGCCACTCCTTAAAGGTTTCTATTTTGTTTATTTCTTTCCTTGCGTAACTTTGAAATTGTGACCAATTTCCTTACACTTAAACAAAAGTAAGAATATATTTCCATTTTTTCAAGACTAAATTTTTTATGAAATATCTCAGGAAAAAGTATTTCTGACTTTACCATATACAGGTGAACCCTGTATCATGAAGGTGGTATATTTTCTAGGATAAAATCGGTGAAGATGAGGGGCACTTTTAATTCCTGTCTGCACGTTCAAATATCGGAAACAAGTTATTAGGATAATAAAACTTACATAACATTCCATTGTTCACAATAATATTATATTCAAAGTAATGTAAACATTGAAACTATATAATATTGTTTAAAATGTTTGATAACATTCAAATCTCTCTCTTATGGTGGCCCTACAATCTGACTTATACATTTTAATAGGCTAGTGCATTTGAATTTAATTTATCGCGTTAGATTTCTAAGGCTTAGGGAACGGGAAATGATTCGGGAAGGTGTCAGCCAGGACTTATGTTGAAGGTGCCATCTAGGCACTTGTCTGGTGTTACTGAGCAAAAACCCTGGAAAAATCTTAGTCGGGATGGCCGGACTCTGGGATCGAACGCAAGACCTCGCGAATGCTACGCCAACGATCTACCACTGACACGTAAAGTACCCAAAGTGAGGACTTGAGTTGCTCAACAAGTGGTACCTTAAATTGAAGCTAGTGACGAGTATAGTACACCTGTGAAATCCTAGCTGCAGAGTTCCAGAAATAAAAAGGTTACGGCGGGTCAAAGTTCAAAGAGAAAGCGAATTGTATTGAAACAATTCACAACGAAAGGCAGAACAAAAGTCAGAAGGACATGGTTTTGAATTGAAATGCCATTCATGTGAAGGAAAGAGGCACGTACAAAGTACTACACATTGATACAATCAATATGTAAGTCGTAAATGAAGGCGTGTGATAAGCATATACTTTGCTCTTAATGAGCACACTTGACAAAAGAGATGTTCTCACATGAGGTCTTGTAATACTCGTCACGTATATTAGAATCAAAATAATAATCCAATGGAGAAATCCAGGGCTCGGGCTCCTTATCCAAGTAGCCGCTTTTGTAAAACGCAAACCTGATCATGTTGCGAAATCGTGAGGCGCTGAATTGGAAGAGAGTGAAAGACAGCATTCGTAAAATGTTATCCCGATGCCAGAGATTAATTTCCGAGAAAGCGATAACTGTGTCAATAATGAACCTGATAAATGATTTATATGGACGGAAGAATTAAACATCAAGTGGTTGGATGAAACTAGTGCAACCACCAGGAATTAAACGTTTGAACAGTGTTATATGATTGGGGCATAATTCATTTGATACGTTATAATCCTTATTTGCACTCCATGAATCCAGAAAAACCAAGACTTTATCACGATCGGCAGGCAGGCTATTCCAGAATACAGAATAAAACTCTTTTAAATCACTTTTGTTCATGTTTGCAGTCTTTCCCGGATGGGACACTATGTTATCGGGATCTTTTTGCTTATTTCCTAGAAATTGACCACTGGATTCGGATACATGAACGTACATCGGACGCAATATTTCACCATCCATGGAAATAACCGGCATGATCATATATGAATGAGTAGTAGCACTGACTGATCCAAATGCATCTCTTACAACCACTATACCTTTAGTCCTATGAGTCATGTATGCATGGAGTTCCTTGTCAAACGACTTTGAGCAGTATTGACGAGGATTCAGGTCTTCTAGCAACATAAGTTCTTTCATGGAAGTAATAAATGTCTTAGATAAGTGATTTAATTCAGCCTCTTTTGATTTCCACGTTTTGCTAACCCTATGCGTGAGAGAACGACTGACGATATTGTTTCTCTTTTTAAAATTAGACAGCCAGTGACGAGATGCCTTGAATTGTAGAGTATTATCCGGATCTAGCTCTTTACTTATCTGAAGAGCCCAAAAGCGAAGAGTCCTGTCGTGTATAATTGCACATCTCTCGACCATTTCTTTGAATTTATCGTGAACTGCTGCATTAAGTTTCTTATAACTGGGTTTTTGCCTTTTATATATATATATATATATTCAAAGAGGATGTTTTTCGATTGAATTAACCTATACTGTGACTTGACAGATGAACATTTCCTTCGTTTCTTTTCCGGGTTCTCATTGTGTGTCCAAAACATGTAAGCTGCTTCTTTATAATCATCGTCAGAGAATTTTTTTTGTGGCGAAGGCTGATTTTCCTTACCTGAAGAAGCTACAGGTGTCGGAGACTCTTGATGTGTTTGAGAACCTTGCGATGTACTTAGCATTTCCTCATCAAAGACGTCATCACCGTAGTCTCCATCATCGCTTTCATCGCTGTGACCAGCAAATCCAAGAGTTTTAACTTCTTCTATGATTTCCAACTTGTCCTCAAGTATCTCCACTATTTGTTTGTACAATGAATCTTCACACCTATTCATTCTCCTATTAGCATTAATTGGGAGCAACGTACGACATATTGCCATCGGGATAATCAGCAAAGCATGGACATCACAAGCAGCTAAATTCACTTTCTATTTGAACTTTGACCCACCATAACCTTCTTATTACTGGAGCTCTGCAGCTAGGATTTCACAGGTGTACTATACTCGCCACTAGCTTCAATTTAAGGTATCACTTGATGAGCAACTCGAGTCCTCACTTCGGGTACTTTACTTGTGAGCTACGCGGCTTGGCGATAGGCTAATACATCAGTAATTATAAGCGAACATGTAGTTATGACCCAAGGTGGTAGATTCTTTATTAATTGTCTTTTCCCGTTTCCTTTTTACTTTCGTAATTCAATTTGTTCCTTTAAAATTATGCCTAATACGTTTACGATAACAGCTTCATTCAGAAAATGACATTTTTTTTAAATAGATCTACGGAGAACTAATATTAAATAGGTGAATATAGGAATTATTTGCTGTCATTATTTTTCACATCATTTAAATACTATACTTAATAGGAATCCGATATTTAGTCAATTTTTTTCTTTTTAGCAGAATTTATTTTTCAGCAGTTCTGTGTAATTAGTACTAAATTTATAATTTATACTGTGTAATGCTGTTGGGTATTCTATTAAGTTCACAGAATATTATTTTGAAAGATATAGATACAGACGAACAATTTTCATTCCTTACATGATGCTTTATGTTGTAGATACATTACCTTAACCGATGTACTGTATACTGTTTTATGAAGGTATTTCTAGATCTATAATCTTACTGGTTCCTTTCATTTATGATAATCAGATTCGTTCATTTGCTAAATGTTCCACAAAATTCAAGGAAAGGAGAAGAAAGCTCGAACAAGAATTATCTTAAATCTGCCCTGAAACGTAGCCCGAAACGAACATAGCCCTGAAACGTCTCCATATAAATGTATGTCTAATCCTATTAGATTATGCATTCTCAAGATCAAAGGATGTCTAGTTCTTTGAAAATATTACCTTTTCTCTCACCGTGCCTACTAGAGGTAAATGCGAAGTGGGACCATTCCTGATTAGAAGGCACAAACTATATAATTTGCCAGTTGGTTTACACTTGAATGAAAACTGCTTTTTAATTTTTACTTATTTGCGTGTGTAGATGCTACAAGAATTTTACGGAGGCGGTGCCAGTTCGAGTTCCTCTCATGCCGACAATCTTAGCTTAGGGTTTTCACAGCTCAGTCGACGAATACGAGGATGGCGCGTTTAACGATGTCCAGGCTTATTTCTTACCTATCCAGGGCTGCAGTAAGGTAAGGCATTATGACCATCAACTGTAAGTTATTGCAAACCACTGTGCTGCAAAGTTTACTTTTTGTTTAATTTAAGGTAGGCACTTCAGAGCAATCGTTCATAGATAAATAAGAATTTTATTACAAGTTTAACATACATGAAAACATTTTCCTTTTAGCTTATTATAGCTACATGTTTCCATAAGAAAGGAGAACCAGTATTATTTCGAAAATTATTAAAATCACTACCCGTACTCTCGCTTTTATTACAATGGAAAGAATAAGAAATGACACGGAAATTAAATAATCACAGTTGGCTCCAGTTTATGCGTTCTGGAAAAACTGAGACCCTGAGAAATCTTACAGCCAACCTAACAGGCATTCTAATATACAATGGCATTCGATTTGAAACATCGCCTCTATGAATGAGCGTAAAAATGTTAAAATCCTGTTATAAGTGGATTTAGAAGAGAAATTAAAAATCAACTAACTAAAAAAATTTGGGTAATGAAAAAATATTACAGTTTTTTTTAAAAGACAGAAAACGATACTGGAGATATTAAACAAGGATACCAACTTGTTACAATATTCATTGAACACTAATTGTTAAATGAACAAAGCCAATTCAGATTTGGTAAAGAGAATAGAGAAAATTATTGATGCGGCTTAACTATAATACCCTACAAAGAAAATTAAATCATATAATAAGACAGATTGGAAAGCGGAAAACAAAGACAAGCGAGAATCTAGTAAATTGTTTTTGACTAATGTCTATATAACAAAACTTGAGGAGCTTATTTTTATAAGGGCAAATGTCCATTAACGGAAATTTTATAGGAGGAGTAAAAAATGTATTTCTCTGGGAGGGCGCGCACTATGATTGTGTGAATGGTCGAACATTGTAAATAGAGATAATGCAAATATTATCCGGGAATGTGCGTGTTGCGTGACCATTACGAAAAAGATTTCGCCATATTTAATTTGGAAATGTTCCCATTTGAACGCAACTCGTAGATATATTGCCTTTTGATATAAATATGGAGAGAAACTCTAAGAAGAAGCAAGACATGTAATGAGAACTCGTTTATTAAACAGTCGTAGTCATGAAACTGGCAAAACTCCCGAACGATAAGGAAACTTGAAACAACCACGATTGGTAAATATAACAAAATGTCAGTTGCTACAAAAAAAAAAGAAAAGAAAGAAAGAAAAAGAAAATAACATCCAACATAGAAATGTCGTTCAAGTACTGTGAAGATTTAAAAAAATAGTGTCTTTGCTGAAGAAGAAACGTAAACTTGTGTAGAAGAACTAAAACTATAGTGTTTAAGGGAAGATAGGGTAACTGTGCGATTTTTACGATTGACCTAAATTCGTCTAGAGTACCTTTTAACCGGTAGTGCGATAAACGAGTTAATACTCCTGGCAGTTCTAGTTGGAATTTTTAAAATAATAATTCGTTTTGTTTGACTAATGTCCTAATTCTGCTGTAGTACGCTTCCAAATCCTTTACACTGTAGAGCTCTCAGTCCATCACTAGTTTTTTCAGAGATCCAAACTCGTCATGAATACCCTCGTACTCTTCACTTCTTTTAATCTTGAGTTCTTCTTGTAGTCATTGTACTATATCGGATACCTTTTCAGCAGGTACCAAATTTTGTCCACGAACAAGGAGCTTCCTTTCACAACGACAAGACGGCAGGCCATATATTGACAGTCAAATACCAATAACAAGAACAGCTGACTACTCGGATAGAAATTCGCCTAAATGCCCAAGAGTGTAACTTATGCTACCTATTGCTTTGTGCATACTTTGACTCAAGAAGGCGTTAGTAGGGACACACATGACTTGTGTCATTTTAAAATTAAATGTGTATTCCTACTTGATCAAACTCTGTGCATATCAAATTGTAAATTAGCATATAAAACTTGTGTAATTTATGTAAATTTTTGCAACCTATAATGTATAATAGCCCCCTTGACCAAGGGTAATATTTATTCCTTATATGTACTCGTATTTACGTGTTATGTTTTACTTATAATTTTTTATAAATGTCTGAAGGTGATCACAAAATCTAGTCCCTCAAGAGCTTCACATTAGGAAAAGTTTAATCGTAAGAACATTGAACTTTGAAATGAGAGAAAGAGGGAAAATGTTTCTTTGAACGTATTGTGTTGGAATGCTTTGCTCTATTTTCAGCTGCATCCAGCCATAGAAAAGGTGTTTGGGATGGTTATTTTTCGCGCTTTCTAATTTTCTTTGTAAATTTCAATTGAGCATCTGTTGCTCGCTCTGCTATTTAAAGGGTCCTTTTCACGAACTTGGCCACAGTGTGAAGTTAGCAACGAACGAGGTAGCAAGCCTGGTATATCTAGAGCAACTGCCGGATACGAGATCCGTTGAATCTACAAGTAAAAGCTTGTTGAGCTTAAAGTCTTGAGTTTTCAAGTCCAGTAAAGCCTGTTCTTAATCGAATTTGTAAAAAAAACTCTGCCTTTCGCGAATTTGAATCATTTTAGTATGTCGATACCAGCCATTTACTGTCGAGTTAGTTTCTCCCATGTTCGTTCATTACTTCTGAGCTCGTTGTTTTCAGTTGTTTTGTTAAGTTTGAAGTGGGGATATTAGCATCACGAATTCAGATGTTTGGGAAACCTAAGTACTGTTTTCACCGAGACGTACAGAAAGTATAGATAAGTCATGAGCCTAGCTAAATTGATTGTAGTTGGAAGTTAAATAAGAATTTGGTACTCAGTACCACACCTCTCTTTCTAAACCTGTTATAGCAGTCCTTGAACCTCTTCCCCAATGTCGAAGCGAAGTGCCTGGACGTCTCTTGAAGACTAGACGGTTAGTCCGACGGGGAAGCTGCCTATCCTAAAGCCGTGAAATGGTGTGATTGTTTGTTGGAAAGTCGATTTGATTAATAATTAAAGATTCAAAGAAAGCAACAATTAGTAAGTAATGAGAAACTGAAGGTGGCTTCGCTCCTGACTTCTATACTAGTTTGCGTAGGGTTCTAAGCCCGAGGCCAGCACTCGTTCTTTGTAAAAACTTTGGTAAGCTTTATTTTTATATGGGCCAGTCTAGTAACTTTGGACTTCGGCCCCTCACGATTCGCTTTTAGCTGTTAAAATCCACACCCATGCCCCTGCCGGGACTCGAACCCGGGACCTTCGAGCCGATGGCCTACCGCCGCAGACCGCTCGGCCACCCGGCTGGCACTCGTCCTTTGTGGCTGATCGTTTTTTGTTACGTTATTTCAAGTAGTATCAAAATTTGGAACTGATAAATGTTGAATAACGCAAGAAATAGTTTCATGGTCATTCATTCATCGATAGGTATCCAAACGCAGGACCTTTTATACCAGGCCAGCCTGAAGACATTATCTGTAAATAAGTCAATATATATTCAAGTTTAATCGAAGCGCTTATTGTTCTCATTTCTTAGGAATTTACCGTATTTGAAGTCCTGGTCTAAGATACAAATCTAGTAGTAGAGTTAATTAATGCACAGTTGTATTAATTAGATTTGCATATTTATCATGAGTCATAATTAAGACCGTTAGGTAACTTTGTCATAGAGATAGATTCGATTATTTATTCTATCTAAGAAGAGTAGCACGAAAAGAAGACGATGACTCAGTAGCATCACTGTAACTCTCTCAGTAGGGTTTAGAAATGCTTGTTCTAGTGCTAGTTGATGGGCTGCACTTCGGACATGTGTCCGTTTGAAATCAATTGCTAAACCTCATTGGCCTACGTTGGTGAAGATGTTTCTTTATCATGACAGTATTACTACAGAATATAAGGGAAACGGACTTGTTACTTTTTTTATGTAAATCCTTTAACTTGGAAAAACAATGGAATACCTTCAGTTTTTTTTAAAAAAAAGAAAGCAGATTGTAGTAACCAATAAAGCTCATATAACAGTTATGAAAACCGATAAAAAATGACACTGTAAAAAAAAAGGTGAAGTGCCCTTTTGAAAGTTTGCTTCTCAATTATGAAATTAAACCATAATAGACTATTATTATTATTTAAAAGTACTTTGTGTGATATTCACAAGAGTACGGTGCGTGAAAACCCGACCTTCGGTGCACAAAATTTACATGTATTCGCCACTGTAATACCATTAAAAGAATGTTTAAAATACAGAGTACACTTTACTTTTAAGTCTACAAAGCAAGATAAAAGTACACAAATCAAACCATTAGTGGCAGTTCATAGCACAGTGTGCCGCCAGCGCCATTTTCATAAAATATCGTTGTGATGTAGAGATGCAAATAATGTAGAGGAAGGTTTGGCAAAACGAGGAGGTATGCCTCCCCAGCTCAGACTGGTGGTGCCATCAAGCAGGTGTGAGTTGAATCACTGGATTCACCACGAGTGGTGATTTCATGAATAGCGTGCCTTAAAGTGTTTTTTTTAAAATAGTTTTTTTTTCTCTACGCTTTGATAGTGCATTTGTTAAATGTTGACTTCAAAATATAACTATCTCACATTATTTTACAGTTACTTAAATGTAACATATTGATAGTTAGTTTAACCTTGTATAACTTGTTGAGCAGAGTCATCTTGAAACCTTAAAAGTTAGGTAGTTGGAAACAACGGGGACGTAAGCTGTTGGACAAAATGGGGCTCGCTATTTATATCGAGAATCTAAGTAGGTATTTTCTGAAACAATTAAAACTATTTTATATAACAATGGAAAGAGTCATTATTTTGAAAATGTTCAAAACTATTTTACATTTTTTAAATGACTTACAAAAGCAGAAATTACACTTTTATCTATCTTTGAAAGGGTTTAATTTATTGATGAAACATTACCTTCCTATATTATTATCAACACTGTTCTCATAGTGTCTAAACTCAAAAGCAGGTTTAAGTTAATGATTAGCGATGTGTGATGAAATTTAGTATTAAAATACCTCCCCCATTTTTTCATACGAAATTGGACAAACCGGGGAACATTTTTTTGTACAACATGGGGAGAACTTATGTTTCTTTGGAAAATGCATTTTCCAGGAGAAAGGAAAACAGCAATGGAATATTTAATTATATAAGCCCTACCTATGTAGTAGAAGAATGAAAGTTTCATTGTAATCAATATGCATTCTGGTTAGCAGTTTACAATACCCACTCTCACACAAAATGCGCATTCAAGCATCAACTCACGCTCTCAGGCAAAGAACCTGCAAACTCACGCATTTTGAGAAAAAGTGTAAAATTTAACGCTCGCGCTATAAAGTGAAGCAAAAACAAATATTTTGAATTTCTAGAGTGGCCATTGCAAGACATTGCCAGGCACCTGATGGTAGCAATTTGATAGCAGCGCTTCCTTGGTATAAACAGAAAAAAAAACTGTGAGAGAGTGGATTTTAAAAGAATTGTTACTGTTTGCCGGTGGAAACCTTCCAGTAAGCTTTTAAAGAGTGCCAAAAAAGATAGCTGTACAAATAACTTCATTTTTTTAAATAGTTAATTAATTACTGAACTGTTGCACTGATGACGTATCGTTTTTCGTTCCTTATTATATTGCATGCAGCGCCCGATTTGTACAATTTCCAGAGCGTAGAAAACCGTACTTTATATCAGTTCATATTGCGGAAAACAGAGTCAGCGAAGATTTTTGCAGAGATGGGGAAATCCCAACCATCGCACGCTTCAAATCGAATATTAATGATATGTAGAAGAATTGTTGAACTAATCAGATCGTAAACTATTTTAATAATTTTAAAAACGGTTACTTTATTTAAATTTTTCAAGTAGGATCTATGCTGAAAACTGAAAATACTTGTTACAAGGTGTGTAAATATGAAACCGGAATTTGTGAATAGACGGCTTTAGCTGTCACTGTGGTTACCGTAAAACTGCGTCCTTGGCGCCACTTGCTTGTTTTTACTGCTGATAACGATTTGCAACTCACAACCAGATAAGTTTCATGTCATAGTGTAGTGTTTAATAGCATCGAACATGGCGCAATTTGTACCTACAAACTACGATGTGCAGACAGCATTGATTTTTTGTTACCATTTGAAGAAAATTGCTGCAGAATCGCATCGCATGCTTGTCGCAGCTTAAGATGATCATGCTCTTGGTAAGTCACATTGCTATGCGTGGTTTACAAAATTTAAAAGTGGTGATTTTGACGTGAGAAACGAAGAACGTGGAAGACCACCAAAAAAGTTTGCAGACAGCGAATTGCAAACTTTGTTGGATGAGGATGCCGCTCAAACGCAACAACAACTCGCGGATCAGTTAAATGTAACACGAGAAGCAGTTTCCATACGTTTAAAAGCCATGGTCAAGATTCAGAAGGTGGGAAAATGGGTTCCACATGCATTGACTGAAAGACAGCTGGAAAACCGAAAAACCACTTGCGAAATTCTGCCCGCCAGGTACAAAAGGAAATTATTTCTCCATAGAATTGTGACTGGTGACAAAAAGTGGATCTATTTCGAGAATCATAAACGTAAAAGATCATTGGTAACTCCAGGAGAACCTGCGACACTGACTGCAAGACCAAATTGCTATGGACGGAAGACAATGCTTTGTGTTTGGTGGTATCAGAAGAGATCTTGGTTGTCCGCTTACTGACACTTGTCTTGGTTGACAGGTTTGGATACAGAGTGTCTAAAATGGTAGATATAAATTAAACGTCGAATTTTTCTCGGACCTGAAGAACAAAAAAAAAGTATTCATTCGAAGAAATATACTCTAAAAGCATTCGTAGTTTCACAGCTAGAAGCAGCAAAATGTGGTGTTGCATAGTATCTAAAAACATAATGCTGTTAAACGTGTCACCTTAGCAAATGACTATGCCCGAGGATTGCATTAGAATAAATTGAGGACATTGCCGAAAGACGGACACATAGACCTATGTGCCCTTTTCCCAGCCCATCACTTTAAACGATCGGCCATGTTCTTCTCTACATGTCCTGCAAATTTCAACTCAATTTCTCTATTTGTTAGCTTGGTAGGAAGAAATACGTAGAAAAGTTTCCGCAAGTGAAAACTGTCGTCTTGCTTTCGGACCCTGCTGGCGGACAAAACCTCAACTCGACTATGATCAAGTTTTGTTCATGGTTCGGCAACGTGTTTGATGTAGAACTTCTTCACATGTTTTCCGCCAGAGGTAAATCATTCACACAGTCCGACAGAAACTTTGGTCTAGTCAGATCATACATAAAAACAAGTAAATTAGCCCGTCACAGGGAAAAAGACGTTCTGTTTGATTGAAAGTGAATGGGAGAACTTAATGCCATAGCTAGAACGGTGTTGAAAATATTTTTTGGGCGGCCATTTCAGGATAACGACGTTTTCAAATTGTTGTACTATTTTCCTAAACTACTCTTGATAATACACCTTTATACCAAATTTAGTGTCTATAGCTCAAACGGCGTTGAAAATGTTTCGGCGGCCATTTTGAATCCAAAATGGTGACGTTTTCAAAATGTAATATTTTCGTAAACTAATCTTGATAATATACCGTTATGCCAAATTTCGTATCTCCAGCTCAAACGGTCTTGAAAATGAATTTTTGAGGTCCACCATTTTGGATCCAAGATGGCGTCTTTGGAGACATTTTGTAATATTTTCGTAACTTACTGGTGATGATGCACCGTCATACCGAATTCCGTTTTTCTATCTCCAGCCGCTTGGCTATGTATTCTACGAGAAATTCATTTCGGCGGCCATTTTGGATCCAAGATAGCGACTTTTTCAACGTTTGTAATACTTTCTTAATCTACTAATGATGATGTACCGTCAGACCAAATTCTGTTTACCTATCTCCATCCGTTTATGCTGAGTAATGGGTTCCCAAAACCTTGGTCTTTTTAAGGTGTGTCATAGTAGTTCTTGTATATTGATTTTTTTTCAATATCAAGAACGAAGAAATTGGAAGAAATATTTGCGGAGGCAATTTTACAAAGGTATTGTTATTGTCATTTCAATGTTCTTTTGTATTAAACACTGTGCTTAGAATTGTTTGTGCTTTCTTTCTTCAACCTAATCACCATGTAATCTTTGATTGCCGGAAGAAGAGCACATAACATGAATACACATTTTACAATACATTTTCTTGCAAACTTTGAATTCTACCAGGTTAGTTAACCGTTTTCAAACCTGTTTCTATTCTCTTTATACTGGTGTCATCGACATGAATATTATTTCAAAATCTTCTTCGTAACATTGAACATAATTTTTTACCAGCTGTTTACAGAAAATGCGTTTTTGATCTATGTGCCCTTCTTCCGGCAATGTCTTCATTCTTCAATTATAAGATTGATTGTGTACACTAAAGTGCCAAAAGTCACCTAATAACGTGTGGGACCTCTTCGAGCACGTCGATGTGCAGAAACTCAACGTGGCAGGGACGCGACAGGTCGCTGGTAGTCCGCTGGAAGGATGTGCAACCACGCAGTCTCGATTGTCGTCCACAATTCGGTGGTTGTGCAGGTGGAGGATCCTGGGCACGAATAACCTGTTCGATAATATTCTACATGTGCTCTATAGGATTCATGTCCGGCGACCTATGGGACCAAATCAGGCGTTGGAAGTAGTTTTCAGAACGTTCCTCACACCAGTCGCGCACTATTGCGGCCCGCTGACATGGCGCATTGTCACCCTGGAAAATCCCATTGTTGACACGGTACACGAAGTCCATAGTGACTAGAAATTGCCACCAAGCAGCTGAACATAATGCTGACCGGTCAATGTCCGCTTCAAGCGAACCAGAGGACCCAAACCATGCCAAGTAAATACTACCCGCACCCTGACGGAGCCACCACCAGCTTGCACAGCGCCTTGTTGACAATTTGTATCCATGGCCTCATCGGATTTTCACCATACCACTATCCGCACGTACCAAGTAGAAATGTAACTCATCTGACCACGCTACAAGTGTCTAGTCTAAGGTCCAATCCACGTGTTCCTGAGCCCATAAGAGTCGGCGATAGACAGCGCTTCATAGCAAAACACATGTTGGTCTTCGGCTGCGATACTTCATGGAGAATAAATTGTACTGCACTGACCTCTGAGACACGTTCTTGGGACGTTCTGCTTTGATTCCTACTATCAGATCACGCACTGTTGCTTGTCTGCCAGGACGTTCCTGGTCGCGTTATTCAACACCCGTGGGTGGTCACTACTCTGTTCCTGATGGGTCGTACTGTCCCCAGTGCAGTACTCACGGTGCATCCCTGACACTGTGAAACGAGTAACGTTGAATGTCCGGACGACTTCCGAAATCGCATGCCCCATTCGTATAACACCAACTATCATCCCGCGCTCGAACGCCGATAATTCACGTCGGGTTGCCATCACTACGGTACATGACTTTTCACTGCACTCAAATAAGTGCACACACTGCAACTGCTTCAATCCGTCCGACCGGTTTGCCACGATGTTACCGCACAATCAACTAGTTCCCTCGCGCAATCCCATGATATTTGGCACTTCAGTGTATAAAACAAAGAAGATACCCTAAGTAAGAATTTCATTCTCAATGTGCAGTAGACAAACATAGAAATTCCCTCCAACTTGCACATATTTTTCTTAATCATTAATTTTTCAAATATTAGATCCCTTAATAGCGAAGCTATAGCAAAAGGGACTTTCTATTCTAGCTCATGGTGTCCGTCCGTATCCAGAAATTAAATCTCAGGAACTACAAGATGTAGAGAGATGCTTGAGGTTTCGTAGGAAAGGCCTTGGCTATTATACTTCAGAGCGTCTGGAACCATCCTAATTGGTGCAGTTGTTCAGTGCTGTGATCCCTTTTTCTAAAAAAAGAAAACAAATTTTCAAATTGCTTCCATTCATTTAAACCTATCTGCGCCAAACTGGGCACAAACATTTTTTGACACAATATATAAACACTGAGAGGCCTAAATTGCTAAGAACCCAATTTTCAGTGCTACCAGCCAATTTTCATTAAAATTATATTCTTTTTTCTTCAAATTACTTCCATTATTTTAGACAGAAACACCAAACTTGGCCCAAACATTGTTTGTAATATACTGTGGATGTTCTCGCTTCCCAGGAACCCTGTTGTCAGTGTTGTCAGCCCACCATAAAACATACTCATGAAGTGTAGTTTGAAAGATCTTAGCTAGACTAGTTCAGTGTTGTATATATATATATATATTAAATATCGATTATTCTAACTGCTTCCATTCATCTAGACCCAGCTGCCCGAAACTAAGCGTAAACATTATCGGGTCTAGGTCAGAACCCCCAAAAGTAGAAACGGTCAGAACCCCCACACAAATGGTCAGAATCCCCACAAAACAGCCAAACTCCCAAACACCCAAATGGTCAGAAACCCCAAAACTAAAAACGGTCAGAACCCCCACACAAACGGTCAGAATCCCCAAATGCAAAAACGGTCAGAACTCCCACATACATGGTCAGAACCCCCACACACATGGTCAGAACCCCCACACAACGGTCAGAAACCCCACACAAACGGTCAGAATCCTCAAATGCGAAAACGGTCAGAACCCCCACACAAATGGTCAGAACGCCCACACAAACGGTCAGAATCCCCACACACATAAACGGTCAAAACTCCCATTAAAACGGTCAGAAAACCCAAACTTGAAGACGGTGAGAAAACCCACATAACCAATGAGATCCCAACGCAAACGGTGAGAAACACCACAAAAACGGTCAGAGCCCCACATGAAGTGTCAGAATCCACAAAGGCAGAAACTGTCGTCAGAAATGTTAGATTAAACTGTCAATCAACCCTAAAATTTAGAAAACTATATTTCAAAATAAAATTAGCAATGTAATAAATAAAAAGTAAAAATTCAGACATGTTTTTGATATTCAATTTTGGTAAACGTGATATGGGAACACTGACGGTGGCAGAATTCTTCGTTTGTGTGCCATGATAGCGATGGGCAGAACTGGTATTTGCTCGTAGCGGTGATAGTAGTATTTGCTATATGTAAATGTTTGTTTAAAATAACAGTTTAAAACACATTTTAAACTAGTAGTTATTTATTCCCTACATGTTTAAGACGTTATCTTAGCTACATGTAGCCTGTTATGAGTGCAGTATTACATGTTAGATATGTGTACATGTGTGTAAGGAGTATATGCGCGAAAGGGGTGGACTACTTTTAGGATTTGGTATAGTAGTTTGAATTATAACTGTGAGAAAGCTATTTTTGTAATTTTTGGAACCTGAATTTACTGGTGGAGAAGGAACATTACCCAATCTGCGCCAAAATTTTAGGTTAAGTTCCTTACCTTCAAAAGAACACTATGAATTACGAAAAACACCTCCAAGGACATATAATAGCAGTAAAACTAAAATTGTCCTTTTTATGTACTAATTCTACTAAACCACGTCAATGGATTCCTGACATGGATGTAAGGAAAAAGCTACAAACAATCTAGGGTGCACAAATGCTTTGTATCGTCTCTATATGGAATGCAGGTTTGGGAAAATGAACTTTAGAGTTTGATACTTCCATTACTATTAACAGAACCAGAGGCGCCGTTTGGGGGTTTAGGGGGGAAATCGACCCCCAACCCTGGGTTTGGGAATATGCACTCATTAAAACGTATAATACCTTAAAAAGGCAAATTAAAGTGACATAAAAGCACAATGAAAAGTATAGAAAAATAATTTAAAATTTCTTTATTTCGATCCTTTGTAGGAGTTCCGAACCAAATTCATAACTAAAACGACTACCTGTAACATCCTACGCAATGTAGGTCAACGAGTTTTAATTGCATTTTATGGTAATTAATTTAGCGACAACCTCACACAAAAATCTAAAATTAGAAATGATTTTAATTTTATTTATAGTGCGTTTTAAATCGGGAGTTTACCTTCGTCCTCTGTAAAAAGTTTATATCTATATGCCCTTTTGCTTTCATATATAGATCAACTCAAGTATAATTAATTCTGCTTCACGTCTACATAAAGTTACAATCAAATTCCCGAAAACACCTTTGCGATGCCTGTTCAACGTTGACTAGCTTTATAATGACAGTGATTCTCAAATGGTGTGCACGGTGACACTAATATGCCGTGACCGTCACACGGTCACAATGCAAATTAAAAACATGTTTTTAAACTGTTGTTTAAACTGCTATTTTAAACAAACATTTACGTATAGATACTACTATCACCGCTACGAGCAAATACCAGTTCTGCCCATCGCTATCATGGCACACAAACGAAGAATTCTGCCACCGTCAGTGTTCCCATATCACATTTACCAAAATTGAATATCAAAAACATGTCTGAATTTTTACTTTTTATTTATTACATTGCTAATTTTATTTTGAAATATAATTTTCTAAATTTTAGGGTTGATTGACAGTTTAATCTAACATTTCTGACGACAGTTTCTGCCTTTGTGGATTCTGACACTTCATGTGGGGCTCTGACCGTTTTTGTGGTGTTTCTCACCGTTTGCGTTGGGATCTCATTGGTTATGTGGGTTTTCTCACCGTCTTCAAGTTTGGGTTTTCTGACCGTTTTAATGGGAGTTTTGACCGTTTATGTGTGTGGGGATTCTGACCGTTTGTGTGGGCGTTCTGACCATTTGTGTGGGGGTTCTGACCGTTTTCGCATTTGAGGATTCTGACCGTCTGTGTGGGGTTTCTGACCGTTGTGTGGGGGGTTCTGACCATGTGTGTGGGGGTTCTGACCATGTGTGCGGGGGTTCTGACCATGTATGTGGGGGTTCTGACCGTTTTCACATTTGGGGATTCTGACCGTTTGTGTGGGGTTCTGACCGTTTTTAGTTTTGGGGTTTCTGACCATTTGGGTGTTTTGGCTGTTTTGTGGGTATTCTGACCGTTTGTGTGGGGGTTCTGACCGTTTCTACTTTTGGGGGTTCTGACCTAACCCCACATTATCCCGAAACTAAGCACTGCATTTATCAGTTCTGCTACCTTATTTTATATAGAACAAATCGTGTTTGCGTGGCTAATTAAATGCTATTTAACAACGGGAGTCTTTGCGATTATTAGTAGAATCGCGCTCTAACACGTTTCTTAGTAGAACCGCGTTTCTTTAATACAGCTTTCATCATTATTGTGCTTACTTAACTCACAAACAGTCTACACTTTAGCGAATGACTCTTTTGAAAGAAGTAGCACGTGCGTATTTACTTCGTGTTTCAATTTCGCTCGGTACAGCGTGCGCCTTCCATTGTTAAGGTAATGGGTTCGCACCAGCGTCCAACCATCCAGACTGAAGACTTTACTCACCCATTCTATGCTGCCCTGGTCAACTACTTTCGCATATCCTCTTCTTTACCTTACCCCAACCTGAATCAAAGATACCTTAAACCCATAACGAAATTGAAATTTAATTATATAAATCACGAAGTTCATGAACATAATTTGCAACTTTGTAAGTCCTTATTCTTGATATTGGCTAGAGGTCACCAACGTGCTTATATTGATTTGAGATCACGTTCTTCACGCCCTCATATCATCTTTCAATCTTACGTAAGCGTTTGTTTCCCTTAGTTTTTAACTGTTAGTTTTTAAGAAGATACAAAACACAATTTCAGCGAAGAATTTATTTTCCAAAGTTCACCGAATTGGTGATAGAATGGAATTAAATCACAATTTCGAAGTTTTCATTTTTAAGTTTTCGGTTTATTTTTATTACATAAGGTTACGGTTTCGTTTATGACCTAGTAAAGCAAAGTATTTTTATGTTATACAATGTTTGGCTAATAATATGATTTAAAAAAATGAAATGTGCTGTGAAGGATCGAAAGGGAAGATGTGAGATATATTTTCATCTGAAGGCGGAACAATTGGAGCACTTATAATTAGAATTCTCTTGTACGTGTGCAAAAGAGGGAAGGGAAATATACGGTTACAAATTAAAAGGTGGAATAAATGTTACAAGGTTTCAAAGAATAAAAGCAGAAAATCAACTCAGCTTCACAGGCATCAGTGAAGATGAAACACAACGAAAATGCTCAGAATCTGTGTTGTGTTTTGAGTTGATTTCACCTGTTTTATACAGGAATGTTTAGGAAAGAAAATCACTTAGAGATACTATGTACTACTAAAACATTCTCAGTCTGTACTCAAGAATATTTTAAATGTAGATGTGCGGTTTATGTATAATTCAAGGGCTTTTTTCAGAGTTGTAAATGATAAATCATTATGTTTACTCACACTACTAAGAACAAAAGGAACTATGTTTTATTTACATAAATATATGAAAAACTGGTGTTACTTGATGCTAATTTAATTGGTATTTGTTCAAAAGAGAAACTAAGTTCAACAGATTTACATAATTACGAATCAAGGCTGATATTCATTTAAAGTAAAATAACAAAAAAAATAGTTTAATTAAAGTGGTATTATTCAGAACGCTTTGTTGACACACGCAATTCTTCAGCTTGTGGCCCAAAAATCGTTGGTGTGCAGTTTAAATAAAACATAGTCCTCTCCAATATACATATAAAATAAGTTAATCAAATTACAGCCCAAATAAATAATTTAATCATATGTTGTAACTAAAATAAACATTTGAAAACCGGATACTGAATATTTACGTCAACTAAAAATTAACTTTTTTCAATATATGAGAATAATTATGATTGAGATGAATAAGTACGAACTATATATTCCTAGAATAGAGTATTAGGAAAAGGACAGGAATAGGGGCAAAATGTTCAATAAAATGAAAAAACTTAACTTTGAAACTTATTTGTATAGAATAAAAGCATTCAAACACTTTCAAGGTAAGAAATTTTAAAGGTTTTTCTTTAAATATCTTTGGTTCTCAACAATTTAGAAGTTTGATATCGCAGGAAAAAAAATATTTAATGAAATGTCCGAATGCAGACTTCCAAGAGTGCCATTGTTTCTGTTTCTCGCTTCACTGAAGAAAGAACTTAGCATTTGCTAAGAAATTAAAAAGTTTTTTTCTCATTCAATAACATTTCACTTGTCTTTGTAAAGCGTATTTTTACAATATTTCCTTCACAGGAAACATGTTCATTAAATCATTTTTACTTTGGTTTCTTGTATTTTTTGTGGTTCCTGGTAATAGAACGATTCAGTGAAATTCATTATCCTTTTGTACATGTAATCGTGAATGAAACGTGTACCTGAAATATGTATCGAACAACTTAAGATCTTCACAAAATTCTGTTTCGTGCATCATAAATGACCACAAATTGATAATTTACTTGTGTTTCTTTCCTATATAAAAGATGGAGTCACAGGCATTGTGAGGTATTTCAGCGCCCGAGGAATATGTATAAAATTCCACCGCTCGTTATTGGAATTTTATTTACTTTAATTTTAATATAATGTATAGGAATTGAAAAAAAATATCTGTAATAATTCGCAAGAAAGCCACTTATCAGTTTTTACAAATTTAGCGGAAAAAATGTTATAAAAAGCCAATTGCTTGTGATTTTCATTAAAAAACGCACGTTTGTTTTCAACCAGCAAAATTTTTATTTCGGTGCTTAGTATATTTTTTCTTCTATATATAGATTTCGATGCCCCCGATTTGGCGCCCAAGGTAGCTGTCTCATTCGCCTCACCGTCCTTATTCATCGCTTCTAAATTCGTGTGTCTATCCATTTCGACATAATATGTGCCTCACCGGTTTGAGTTTTATCATATCAATTAAGGTTAAGGTGAGTGCTTATTGGATACCGTCTTAACCCCAAGTTCCAGGAACCTAAAAAGCTGCGAGGTTAATATACTGTACATCAGTTTCTTTGTAATAGACCACACCATTTTGACATTAGTTTGGCAAATTAGAAAATCTCAGTGTTTGACATTAAACCTTGCAAGATTCTTTGACAATAAACTGCGCAGCTTTGAGCTTATTTCAAAATTGACATTTTCCAATTAGCCTATTTAGTTTTAGGCTGTACCAAAAATCTAAGATATTTTAAGGTTTTTGAATAACAAGAAACCTACACTTTCTTCTGAAAGTTAAATTGTAAGTTAGATGGGAAAGTTAAATTTATGTGCAAAGTAAAGCTCGAGGCGGTGATCTAAATTTCGGAAGTCATACAAACCACTAAGGATTACAATCAGATTCGAGAAGAGCTTGTTAGTATGGAAGTAAAAGATGAAGAGAAAATGATATAATTCCCTGCCAAGAAAGACAATATAGTTACAAAACCACAGACCAGAACAGGAATATTGGAGAATATGCAAGACACTTTCGATTCAGAGAAACAAGAGAAGAAAAAGTAACCCGCAGTATGGACTGGTTAGAAAATAATGTAAGATAATGTAAAGGAAAAGATCCGTAATAAAAAGAAAGGAAAACCAATGTTAACATTTTTTATGTAACGTTACTTGATGAAGGCTTACTTGAGAGAGTGCCAGACATAATGCTCGATATATCATGGACAAAGAGAAAAATCCTATTGTCGTTGAAAGATAAGTTACTCACTACATCAAAAGAGTTGATATTTTCACAATTTTTTCGATCAGAAAGTGTTTTCTTAAAGAAAGTATTACACCTGAATCGAAGTTGTTTTTAACGAGAAAAATCTCATTTTAAATAGAGAATGTGATGTTGTGAGATGATATTCCGGTTCTTTGAGAATTTTATTTATTCTTCAAACTACGAACAGCGATTTCTCGTAATTATGAAGTGGTTGTCAATGAACCATAAGTACTAGTCAACTTTGTTATCCGACCTTATATTAAGGTGAAGGTTATCGGAAGATAACCTAACGCGAAGTTAATCGCGTTTAGTTAAAATGACAACAGAAAACCTAATAACTTTTCTCAATGCTCATGAAGAACGGTAGTTCTTCGAGTGACGCTAGCGCAGAAGAAAGTCTGTTAGCGGCACTTGCAAATATAGAGCTTATTTCGTATCTAGCGAAGCTTGATTTTGATGCTTAAATTTGCATTTGAAAGCTCCTTGCCATACTAAGAAACAGAAAAAGATAGGCCGCCCCCTAGGGCGATTCAGAAACAAATAATCAAAATATCACATTTCTGATGATAACACTGATTTCAGACCATGTAGGCGACCGAAACTTGCGGAATCGTAACCTACGCTTCAATACCTTTACACGTCAACATCAGAGAAGGGGTTCAAAAGTTATTACTTTTTAGCCGAATCACAGAAATTTTCACAGATGATAGAAAGGGTGTGTCTGTCATTCTGTGTGTCTTGTTGCTTTTGTTCTAAACGGTTGGTACCAGTGGGTTTGGGCGTCAATTGCTGGCCTTATGTTTTTGATAGGAGTTACAGTTTTCGAGATACGGAGCCTGCCATTGTCCAAAATCGATCTTTTGTATGAAGACTATCTATAGTTTAAATTGGTTCGTGTTGTCTTCAAATCTTGCAACGTTAATTTAACTCATTTCCCGACGTCTTAGAATGATAAAACTTTGCACAGCGACGTATTTCGGGTGACAATACAATATTCCATTGTTACTTTTATATATTTATATGCTTTAAAAGCATATTTTAATATTTCTTTTAATACGGACTTCTTTATCCAAAAATAAATACTTTCTGCAATGCTCTTGGGTTTTATTGGGTGCAGAACACGTTAGGATTTGGGTCACAAAACAGTGGCTTGAGGAAACGTATCCGAACACCGAAATAACCAACAAAAAATAATAAAAACATTTTTAAAGACATACTTTCTTAAACAATTCGTACTCATCATCATCATCAGCCGTTTTTTATCCACTGCTGGATGAGGGTCTTCCCCTTTCCTTTCCACATATCTCGGTCTGCTGCTATCCTAATCAATGTAGCTCCTGAAAAACGCTTGATTTCATCTACCTATCTTGCATTTGGATGTGGTCTTGGTCGTTTTTTTTTCTCTGGGAATCCAACATAGTACATTTGTCGTCCATCTTCCAACCTTTCGTCTAGCTATGTGACCGGCCAGAGCTTTCTACAGAAGGTGGCCAGAGTGTACTATGTGACAACGCAGTATCATGGGAAGCCTGCCGGCTGACATCGTACGTCGTCTGCTGTTAATTATAACTTGGAACTTATGAATGTGTTCTAATTAATCGCACGCAAACTGTTTGGTTTAAAATATTTCGTGAAGTATGTTGCATGTGATTTCAGATTCATCTTCTTCGTACGAGAAGGTTGATAAAATCTTTTTAGAAAACGTGAATTCGAGGCATATTCCAACAATCTGGAGACATCCAAACTATTTTGAAAAATTGGAATGATGTTGATTTCTTTACAAGGTTTAGACTTACGAAAGAGACCGTGAAAGACATAGTTCCTCAAATTAATATCATCTTGGAAACATAGGCCGTTTAGAAACGGAGATCAGCTAAAATTTGGAATACACTGTAAGAACGTCCACAGTTAGCCCTTTCTGGTGAAGTTTACGAGACGTATTTCAGAAGGCACTTTTATAGCAAAGTTCCTTCTAAACTATACAATTAAGTGTTAATTTCTCGGTTCATAATAGTTTAATATTTCTTACATAAAGGACATGCAAATTTAATTCTACCCCTTTACAAAGTGTATAAAGTTATTTGTTACTCCTATGAATGCGCCTTGTAAATTTACGGACATACGCCTCATAAAATTAAAGGTTCCTACGTAAATAGTATATTTAATTGTTCATAGTTCTAGACATCAAACTTTCCAACAAAAATATATTCGAAAACATATTTCTACATTTGAAAGAATACATAGGGCTAACACATGGTCTTCTTTCATTGCTCATCTCATTATAAATATCAAAGCTTATTTGTACTATTTTAATATACTACTTACCTTCAATTGATCCTCTTCTACTTAAAAAAAATCTTTATTTTTATATGGGCCAGTATAGTAACTTTGCACTTCGGCCCGTCACGATTTGCCTTTAGCTGTTAAGTGTTAAAATCCACACCCATGCCCCTGCCGGGACTCGAACCCGGGACCGTTGAGTCGATAGCCTACCGCCGCAGACCGCTCGACCACCCGGCCGGCTCTCTTCTTTTCTGTAAACTAGTTGCTACAAATATGTCATCTTCGAGGA
>JAGDQP010000634.1:0-14851 GCA_022664845.1 Lepisma saccharinum | reverse complement strand
TGAACGTACCTCCTACAAAGTTATTTAAATACACGCCATGATACCCGCGCAGTGAGCCGTCTGGGCAGTGTTGCCACCATTTTCAATACTCCGGCCTTCTACTGTAGAAAGGCTCTGGACCGGCCCATCTACACTTCATCTTCTTCGCAGTCTTGATTCTATCTTCTACCGTTGTCTGTGTGAGAATCCATTCATTAGTTTTCCTGTCCCTCCTGGTTATTCCGATCATGCATCTCTCCATTAACCTTTGTGTGACTCGTAAGCTTCGAGTCGTTTGTGCATTCAATGTCCAAGTTTTACAGGCGCACATCATCGCAGGTAAGACACATTGATTATAAACTTTACGCTTTAGACACGTTGGTACTTGGTAGTTTGCTTTTGAAAGAAAAGTGTAGTCCTCTAAATGAGCTCCAGGCCATTTTACATCTTCTATTTATTTCATCAGTCAACTTAAAATTCGATGCTTTGAGCTTGCCTAAGTAAACATACTCATAAACTATACCCATTGTCTCTCTGTTAATTTTTATTTATTTCTTTACAGCATGTTGATTGTGCATTAGTTTTGTTTTACTTAAACTCATTTTAAGGCCTATTTTCGAACTCTCGTTCCAGGCTGGTTTGTAGCTCTTCTTCACTTGAAACAAACAGGACTATATCATCAGCGAATCGTTGGTGATGAAGATATCGCCATTGATTTTTATTTTGACTTCATCCCAGTTTAAATTTTGGAACAATTCCTCCAGGACCACAGAAAACAGTTGTGGAGAAATTTAATCTCCTTGCCTTACGACTTTTCCAACTTTAAAATTTTCACTTTCTTGATGTAACCTAATGACAGATGTAGCAGTCGAGTAACTGTTTCGCAGTAACTTGATGTATGCATTTTCGATGCCTTGATGTTCAAATGATTTAAGTACTGTTCCTATGGAGACCGAATTTAAAGCTTTTTCAAAATCTATGAACCCTAAACATAGTGGAAGTTCATATTCATGGGTCCACTGTGCTAAATCCACGACGAAATCCTTCTTGTTCCCTTCCCTGGCTAAAATCTTAGTCTCGTTCAATACGATTAAAAATAACTTTGGTAAACATTTTGTATAGAACTGACAATAAGCTAATTGGTCCCTAGCTTTCGATGCGTTCTTTGCTCCCTTTCTTTTACAACAAAATTATAACAACGTTGTTCCAACTTGACAGTATATCACTCTTCCTCAGGTACATTGAGGCTAATTTCGCGAGTTCCACTTTCATCTTTTCACCTCTCCATTTTAACATCTCTGCTGTGAGTCTTTCTTTTCCAGGCGATTTCCATTCATCATCCCTCGAAGTGCGTTATCCACTTCTTCCCTCATTACGCCTGAGCTACATCATTTCCTTCTGAGTTTTTATTTCCTAGTTCTTCATCAGAGTAGTACAATCCTCTGTAGAAATTCTCAAATATTTTTATAATTTTTTCCTTATTTCTTGTTACGGTCCCGTCTGGTCTCTTACCTGCAATTATTTGCTTTTTCTCTACCATGAGATGCTGTTCCGTTTTCTTCCGGCTCTTGTTTTCCTCGATTGTATTTCTAACAAGATGCTCGTTGAACCTACGTAAGCCCTCTCTTATTTTCTTTGTTACGGTTTTATTTAGTTCTGTATATTCATCCTCTTTATATAATTTTCCTCTTTTTTCATTTCCCTGTTTTTTTTCTTTATCAAGAGCTTAGTTTCTTAAGAGATTATGCTCTCTGAAGCATCATCTTTTTGATGCTTGCTATTTCCTTGGCTGTTCTCTTATTTTCCCAGTTACTATTTTATTTCTGCTATTGGTGTCTTCTTCATCCTCTAACTCTTCCAAGGAACTGAATCTGTTGTTTAGTTCTATCTCGAATGTCTGTCTGTATTTCCGTAGATTTTCCAGATCTAAAACTGGCGGTTTTCCTCTCATATACTTCTTTCTCTCAAGCCTAGTATTTAGTTTCAGCTTACATCTCACCATCCTGTGATCACTTGAGATTTTGAAACTGTTCAGAACAGACACGTCTTGCAGAATTTCCCTATTTTCCGATAAAACATAGCCTATTTCGTTTTTAATCCCATTTGGGCCTTCACATGTCCACTTCCTCTGAGACGGCTTCTTGAAAAGTGTACTGGAAATGAACAGTCTGTTGGCTACCGAAAATTCCACTAACTTCTCTCCTCTCTTGTTTCTTTTGCCAAATCCAAGTTTCCCACTTTCGAGTCACTTTTCTGCTTAGTTCTTACTTTCGCATTGAAGTTTCCCATTGCAATTTTGTAATGCGATTTGCCACTATCCAAAATCTTCTGTACCCTCTCGTATAGGTCTTCGACTTCCTCCTCCGGATATGACGTTGTTGGAGCATATACTTGTATAACTTCCATACTGTATCTCCTGTTTATCTGTATTACTACTCGTCCGATTCTTTCAGAAGTTCCTTCTGAAAAGGTAAGAAATAATTTTGTTTATGCATTACTAAAACAGAAGCATGAGGTGAGCCACTTGAAGGATTTATAAAGTGCCTGTATATGATACCGCGCCCCATGAGACGTAATGAAAGAAGAAATAGATAAGATTACTTGCAATGACGAAGAAGATTAAATTTTCATGATAAGATAGGCTCACAACATAGATAAACGGGGATGTTAAAAACTGAAAGATAAACTTGCCAAATTATTCTAAATTTGCCTCAGGAAGAGATGTGCGTACACCCTGAAGTTAGCAAAATGCTGTCCCAAAATTCCTGCACCATACAAGGCAGAAAATGAAACAAAGAAGTTCAGAAACAAGAGTAGACTTTATTCAACAAAGTTCAGGCCTCCATGTTTACCTTCACCCATCTCTACGACAACACCTCAATGTGATGGCGATACCAGGTGGCAGGTTTCGAACTGAAAAAACTCGCGACATGCAGCATTCACCTCATCATAGGGATTGAACTGTTGACTACACAGGAAATGTGAGAGAGACTAAAACAAACCGTAATACGACGGTGCAATAATACATACAGTATATCACTAATTCTCCCCCCTCTCTGGAAATTGTACAAATCGAACACTGCATAAAAATCGTAGCACTCCACCAAGTGCAATTTGATCCTCACTCACCGTGCCCGCTTTGACTTAACTGGAACACGCGCTACAAATGCAGTTCTTGCCTGCACTTGCTCTCCATCACTTGCAACAGTCTTTTACCGTTGGCGCCAACTATCCTTGAAAATGTCACCTCATGGAGCTCAGTGTGCTGATGGCTCACGACTTGTGGGGCAGCCTGGTATAACTCCGTTACACAAAAAATGGACAAGGAATGTCGAGAACTATATAGACCAGCCAGTTTATTGTCAGTAAAAAATATGTACCAAACTTACGCTTTATTGAATTAAAAAATACTTAGATTTTAATCACGAAAAGTAGTAAGCTTGATTTTGTTGTGAATGTTGCAATTTGCAGCAGCGATTTAATAGAACTGGTGATTATCTTTAAATATTAGGAAGTATTAAGTATTTGGTGCCAAAAAGTCACAAAATTAAACATAACTGAGAGAAACAAGATGTCATTCATGCAGTCATTCTTATGTTATGAATGACAGCTCCTCGAAGATGTCATTCATGCAGTCTAAAAATTATAGAAAGGTGTATTTTTATTTTTGGGGGAGGAGAAGCATCGTATAAAAGTAAATAGTAAATAATAAACTTATAAATACGTAAAGATTGTTTCAGTTGGGAATGCATTTGTTGTGCATGGCTCTATTATCCCGAAAACATTCGTGTTTACAGGTACAACTCGTTGTCGGAAGCAGTGTTTCCAATGGAGAATATGATTCGAACATTATATAAGGCCTTTATGAAATAAAGTGTAAGGGCAAGACGAGATACCTGTTGATTTTCTATTAAAAAAAGGAATGTGCAAGAGACTATTTTTCGTATTTTAATGGAAGATGCATGACGCAACGTAAGTCAGATATTGGTCTCATTTGTCTTTGAAGGGTAGTGAGAAGTCTAGATCTAATGCCAAATATTGTCGCACATTGTCCATTGTCGTTCTTTTAAGGCTGCAATGTCCCACGAGCTGCTCCAACGAAAGTAGGTAGACTCATCAGCAAACCAGGGGCCTGCTGCACCCTGTTGCAAAATCGGGGCTTACCCAAACTCAACGTGGTCAAACCTACCCTGGAGACAAGCCGACATTACGCCTCAGAAGAGGACACAAAACAAAAGAAAAACCGCTATCGGACCTGAAGACAGGGAGAGTACCTACCCATCAGCACCTTGCTTCACCAACATCGAAGACAGAACATATACTAGTCTAGTGCACAAGGCATACATGTATGAAGCCCGAAAGAAGTTCCTAAACGCAGAAAGTTGGCAAAAACCACAAAGCTAAAACACGAAGAAAAGCATCCCCAAGGAAGAAGACGCAGGCGAGAACATCCCGCAAGAAAGTAGAACACAAAAGCTATTTTAGGGACCTAACGCAACTAGACCCATAAAATAGTACAAGGCTCAACACTGCCGCGCACTAGTTAATATTAAACATGAAAATTTGGATGCACTGAACTAATTTGACTACTCTCTAAAGATTTCTGAAACACTGGATCAAATATGAAACTTTAACTTCATCTGCAATCACTTTCTCACATATAATTGAAATAACACTTCGCGGATTGAAATAGCGAAAGATTGGGAACATTTCTAGCAATATCACAGTGATTGAAATCTACCTACATCATAATGAAACCTTTGACATAAGAAATATCTAGTAAAAGTGTAATTTATTTTACTCAAATATGACAAACGCAGGCAAAAGAGATTACTGAATTTTCTTGAAAAAAAAAAAAAAAAAAAAATCCGAGGAGAATCTCTTGAACATCAAAATGAGCATTGAAGATGCTGTCAATTTCACATAACAAAAGGATTATCTAATTTTATACAGAAAAGCTCTGTACAAGTACAGAAAATATAATTCACATTCTTATTTTCCAGAAGAAATAAGTTAGCTTACCTTTCAAAGCGTAGTAGACCTTCTAAACTTTAGCTGAGTCAAATCAAAATTTCCATAATTACTAAAGAATAAAATTTCTTTTTACGAAAAATATTTATAGCTACTGGGCTATAGCTATTTAGTCTGATATTAAAAAACGTTGCTAAAACACCTCGTATATAATTTTTATTTTTAAACTTCATTCAGCCTAACCTTCAATACTAATAATACAAACATGATCTACTAGGGTTTGTTTAGATATTAATTTACAATACGAGTTTCCATGAGCTGACAGACTTGCGGTTTGCGTACGTAACGAAACTTTAAACCACCAAAATTCCAAAATACCAAAATAAAACATAGTGAAAACGTTGTAACTCACGATTAACAAAAAGCGGACATGTAGAGATTTCGTGTAATTTAAACATATCAGTACCGAAAGAGCAAACAAAAACGTTGAACGGAAAATTAACGTGCATATATGAAAGGTCGCATCGAATATCGAGTGCAAGGTAAAAATATTTTAGCATACGAACAAAAATTTACAGTGCTGAAATTTTGCTATCAAAATGTAGGTGAAACCGACTTGGGTTTCTGGGGGAGAAAGAAGGATTTCAAGACATTAAACATACATACCTGAATTTAGATAACCGGTCCCGGCGCCTACCAAATTAAGCAGACATCCTTACGGTGCACATCACTACATAGAAAAAACACACCAATTTCATACTGAAGAAAGAACTGAATACTTGCACACACAGAGAAAAGAGGGTACACAGCAAAAATAACTGTGTTAATTCAACAAAATGCGATGTTCCAGCGTGCGTTAAACCAACACAACACTCGGTGTTGATTACGGTACTGGAAGAAAAAATTTTACTGTGAGAGCAAGATTTGAACCTGGGTTGCTCAGTTAGAAGTCGATTGTCGTACCGACTTGGCTAAATCGTCATATAGAAAGACCACTAGATTCAAACAGTATAGAGATAAAAGATGTTGCTGAATCCCAAACACAAAGTCTAACAACTTATGATTTAATCACTTTTCCATTGGCCGATTAGAGATCAGAATTCCCATTCACTGAGAATATGTTCCATTTCTGGAAGCATGTGCAGCATTTGAAATGTAGGATAAGAAAGAAGTAATGCTGAAGCGCTTGACTGTCGCCATCTTGCTTACTTTCATAGCAATAGAACATTCTCAATGAATGGGAATTCTGGTTCCCAATTGACAAATTAAAAGTGATTATACCATGGGTTAAGTCGTGCAAGTAACTTAATTTGTTTTGGGGGTTCAGCAATATATATTTGATTCCCTACACTGTTTAAATCTATAGTGTAGTCGTTTAATTCAAATGTTGTTAAGTAAATATCGTTTGGATCTAGTACCTTTTCTGTCTGATGATTTAGCTAAGTCGGTTAGACAGCCAACTTCTAACTGAGCAACCCATGTTTTAATCTCGCTACAGCCATAACTCTTTTTTTTCTCCCAGTACAGAAAACGACACCGTGTGTTGTGTTGATTTAACACACAAAAAGTGATATTCACGCTGGGACACCGCATTGTGTTGAATTAACACAGCTATTTTTTTGCAGTGTATCAAGCCACACTGAAATTATATTTTTATTTATTTCAGAAGAAACTAGAAGAAACCACTGCACACACATTTATCACCTCACACACTGATGAATACCACTTCACACAAACTAACTGCTGTTAAGATGCTCCTTCTCGTCCACTCCCGGTTCAAGCCAATATAGATTGTAAGAGACGCTAAACTGCAGCAATTCCATTCACAGCTTCCTTTATAAGGAAATGGGGAAAAACTCAGCTCCCCAAAAATTGTAGCAATTTACCAGTCGATGTTACTGTACATCTTATTATACTTTTTAAATATTGACTGCTTTATAATTTGCTTTTAAATATAATTTCCGAAGGCAGTGCAGTTTCTCCTACTCAACGACCATGTTCTAACTACTGACTGGCTCTCAGTTAATCAGCGAAGAGAATCAAATCAGACAACCGGGAGAGAAAGGGGGTGTGGCTTACCACCAAAATTTCAATGAAAATAAAACAACAATAAGATTTTTATGTTTGTTTTTGAAGATTTTCAACGAAAGAAAAATTGTTGAAGAATATAATGTAATAAAATATCCAAAGAAATATTCAGTAATAAAATGAAGAAACAATAAAGATAAAATCCGGTCAATCAACAATGAAAGGGGGAAAATGAATGGCTAATCTTCATTATCATCTGGACAAATAAAACTCTTTGAAAAAAACCGAAGAGGAAAAATATCACCGACAAAGCACGAACAAAAAGGGGAGCGGGTAAGATATGTTGCGACCAAGAGAAAAGAGGTCGCTTGGTCGCAACATATCTTACCCGTGTAATAACGCTACAAGGTTATTACACGATGTTGTTAGCATGCCCTACTAGTAACCGAAATTTGATGAATCCCATTCACGCTAATTGAAGAGAGAAAACACAATACCTAATCACATAAGATCTGTCGTATTTCGGTGGTAGAGCGTTTCCTTCGCGTTCGGGAGATCGTAGGTTCAATTCCAGCGGCTGACCATGCTGACTGAGATATGTCCAGGGGTTTTCCTTAGTCGCACCAGGCAAATACCGGGATGGCACCTTCAACTTAGGTCCTGGCTGTCTTCATGTATTATTTACCCTCCCCTAACCCATCTGAGTCTTAGATGCCTGAATGCCAAAAATTAAATCTATTCAATTGACCAAAGAATAATATACAAAAATTTACAGAATGAGGAAGAATTGTGCACTTCCGAAGCGTAATTTCCTTAACACAAAGACAATGAGAACTCGGAGTGGCCGAGAGGTTAGCACGCTCGCTTTCTATGCGTGTGGTCACGGGTTCAATTTCTGCTGGAATCCATTGAACGGGGTGTTTCGGAGCCTACTTTCCCACAAACCGACTTTCTGTCCCTAGAAGCTCGTTCAGCAAGTTAATAACAAATCAACAAATCAATAAAATCACTTTGAAAATTATGTCTATGCAATTCCCCGAAATAATATAGCTCCCCAAATCTTCAATGTTCATTCAAAGAGCAATAAATAAATATTTTATTCCCGCTATGCGCAGTAGGCAAGGAGAGAGATATTGCTTTGATTACGGTGCTTTATTGGATTCATTTGGTGGTAATTGATTGAAAGAGTAAATCGGAACAGGATGGTTGGTCTGAGATTTTAATTCCTTTACTCTACCAACTGAGGAATGGCTTCTATCTTACGAAAGAGTCCCAAGCATCACAAGAGCTACATATTGTCCTTAGGGATTTCATCAGGGCACGAATCGAATTGACTTATGGATTTTAGGCATCTTATGCTCAGAACCTCATCGGGACAAAATCTAAATAAATAGTAATACACTCACACCAAGGCAGTTGACTCGTAGGTAGCTACGCGGATTCGAACTCCGCGGCCGATCATCCTCACTGAGTTTTTTTCCAAGGTTTCTCTCAGTTTCACCAGACGAATGTCAGAATAGAACCTTAAGGCCTTGGCCGCTACCCTTTCAATTCTCCACCATCTCTATCCCATCCAGATTCAGAGATGCCTAAAAGCCGAAGGTAAACAGATTACAATGAATAATATCCCAATAATCATCTTTGTTATTATTCTGCCAACGCTAGTGTGAATATATGTAGAATAAGACAGTGACAGTACATTCTGCTGAAATCAATTAATCGGAATACTGACCTCTATTAACGTAAGCAAATAAACCCAAACCGCCAACGGGTGGGAAAGATGTTGTTGTAAGGTAGTCGGTAGGTTTCTAGTTTGTAGGTATCATTCGCCTGGGGTGACTGAGGGGAAACCCCTGGAAAATTCAGAATTGGTGGCCGCTGAGATCGTTCCCAGGACCTTCCGATTGCTAAACCGACGCTCTACTAACTGAGCTACGGTCGCTTGGTTCAACCTACACTACACTTGTTTGTTCATGATAATGAATGCTTAAATTAAAAAAGGATATTGCGTTCTTCATTATTGCACTGAATATAAAAAAAATCACGCTTATTTATGCATTCTGTTCGCTTAAGTACATACATACAGGCAAGATCCAAGCACTCCGACCCTGCGTGTTCTTAGGTCCGCCAGCTAAGAAACCCTGATCAGGGATTTTGTCAGGCACCCTATTGGAGGATGTTACCCCTCGAAATACACACACACACATACACACCTTTAAAATTTTTACTATTAAAAATCAGTTTAAGTCCTTCAAAATTATACTCGCTCCTCCTAATTTTGTTTTCCTCATAACTAAAAATCATGGCAGAATCCCTGGGCACTCAACACGTCCTCTTCCAGAAAGGAAATAAGTTTGCGGAATAGAGAGCATTGAAACTATTATGGATGATAAAATAAACAATGTTAAGACGCAGTTACAAGCTGATTTGAAAGCTCGGGTGGATACTATCCAGTTTATAACGTATAAAATCAGTAGTGTTCATGCAGGTGTTAAGGATATTCGTTCTGAGAATAAATCAAACGAAAGCTGATATAGAAAGAATCGATTCTGAAATTGTTGAAGTCCGGAAGGAAACTTCAGAGTCTTTTGAGATACTGGTCCACAATTTTATTTTTTATTGTCAAAATCGATAGAAACCGAGCAAATCTCTACTCACACCCTCCCAATTTTGACTTTATATCCCCAAACTGAAAATCCTGGCGGAATCCCTGGTTAATCCGAACCAGCGAATAACTGACTTCGTGTTTTTCTACCAACTGTTTACATTTAACAAAGAAATCAAAAGGCAATCCTAGCCATACCACTACTTTATACCCATTTTTTCAGTTCGTTGTCATTTTGCGTGGTGCGTCTATTCTCTCTCCTTGTTTTCTTTAACTCCGAAGAAATCGATCGCGAAAGGGGAGAATTCACAGTTTGTGAAAACAGATACTGTACTTCAATACTCTTTTCATAATTAGTTTCTCAACATTTTGGCCAAAACAATTATCATAATGCTCGTATTCCTTTTCAAATTATTATTATTCTTACTATAGTTGTTGTTGTTATCCATTCGTAGCTGGGCGATTAAACAGACAAAGCGCTTCAGGCCTTGTATACACACGAAACTTCTTTACTGCATTTACCATTCGACTGGTGTGTCTGGTGCCTGTGTCCGTGTTTGTTGATATGTTATTACCTGCACTCAAGAGCTGTACGTATCGAATTTGTTAAAAACATGCAAGTTCTACTATATAGCAAAACCTTGCAAGGTACTATTGAAATGTAATTAAGAACATTCTTCTAGTGATGTTAATGGAAGGAAGATAATGAAACCTATTATTCTAATGCGTAAGACGAACTGTACCACTCAAGAATGTGTGCAATTTGAGTTATACTTGAGGAGAAATCAGGAGAGATGACTACTCTTCTTCATAGTATATGAAAGAGAAAATTTGCTTGAGAACATTACGAGAAAATCGAAAGATTGATTGTAATTGGAAATTGTTAAATGTATTTAAGATTTAAGTTTTCCTTACTGGCCTTAATACTATGGATACTATGAAAATGCGTAGTTCACATATCTGTTCTATCAAAAGATTACACAAAGCCAGAAATGGATTTTTATGTTCCTAATTTAGTCCCCTGCGTCCCACTATAATTCATTTGTATCTCTTCTTTGAAACTTCCGTCAGTAAACATGTACTGAAAAATATTCTCTATAATGTGCTCGAGTCCGTCGAGAAAACAAAAAACGAAAGTAAGAAAAGGGAACACAATATATTCAGTCAACGCATGCATAAAGAAGTGACGTAATGCGAACCAGAAACACTTCATTCAGTATATATATTGTCTGTCCCACTGTAGACCGGAATAAAGATGTGATGTGATGAAGACAGAAAGAGAGTGAAATTTCAATAAATTTACTTTCCTCATGAGCACCACCTGCGGAAAATTACAGAGAAGGGCTTAAGCCTAAATAAGAAAATTTCTCAGCTCGTTTTTCTCCTCTAAATAACGCGCGAGAGGGAAAAATAATCCGTGAAATATGCAGCATTTATTTGCTAAAGAGAAATATGTCTCACTTTTAGTTACTCAAAGGATTTTCCACTGAATGCGCCATTGAGAACGAACATTGTATAAAAAATGAAGGCATTAATTTGCATTCATGCACTTATATTTAAAGAACACTTAAAAGAAAAAGAGAAATTCAAAAGGTAATTTATTTCCTTCTGCATCTACGAATTTATAATACTTGTTGTAAGAGAAAAGAATGCCAAACAAGTGTAGCCCTCTTGAACGCAGCTGCAGAGATTTGAAAGCAAGGGAGAGAAATATTTTCTTTTCACACGAAATAAATTCCTTAGATTGATTTTAATGATTAATCACTTCACTACCACGATTTTTAATATAGTGTCACATGAAGGTATTATTACTGTAGTTAATCAGTCGGCAGAACTGCCACTACGAATATTTCATATTAAACATTTTTAGTTTTCACGTTCTTGTGAGTAACTTTAAGATACAATCCGTGTTTCTTTATCTCAAACAAAATGACGAAAACTTTTTTAGCGAAAGTTTTAATCAAGTAGAATCTATCGCAGACAGTCTCTGTTTATCGTATTAATTCAGTACAATATTTACTATTTTTAATAGGTTTACTTAATTTATAGGTCCTCCCTTTGATGATTTTTCTTTCAGTATTAGTATGGAAATAATCCGAGAAATTGCATAGTAAATGAACCAGCCTTCTAACCTGATCATCTAAGAATACCGTAAACTTCGGTAGAGAGCATGGGTCTAGTGGCATATGAAAAGGAGTAAGCTTAATTCTATTAGACTTATAGTGTTCAAAAGCTAAGAACTAAGTACAACATTTGAAAGTGCACTTGATAGTCTAACCTATAGTGATACACTTTACTAGCATTTGTCTTGTAGGAACTATTATAGTTTAGTGACTACTTGTAGTCTTCTCGTTACCTCGGCAAGAGTTCTGTTTTCTTACGTAGCAATAATAATATAACACTCTTCCTTATTATTTGTATGTATTAAAGTATATTTATACATACTTTTCATGATAATTGAAGAATTTATGAAGGGAAAGCGCGCGTCGTGCTTTTTCTTTTAGTCATGCATAAATATAAATTTTCTTTAAAAGTAATTTTCTTAATAACAATATTATTTTTTACTTTTTAGAGCGACATTTTAGAAAAAGAAAACATGTTTTTAAAATTTCGTTTTATTTTATTATTTTCTAGTTTTTAGTCATAATTAAATGAAATTGTGATGAAAGGAGTACTGCGCAGAAGGGCCGTTTTCTGCCGCTCAACCGATTCTAATGAAATTTTGCACGTAATAACTAGACTATATGGGAGTTTTAATAAACCAGATTTTTGTGCATACCGCTTCAGGTTATCATGGAAAGCGCGTCCAAAAATGACCACTTTCGGATTCTAATTTTTTATAGTGTTGTTCAAAATAAATTGTAATATCTCAAGAACGGTGTAAGCTATCAATTCTAAATTTCGTATGGAAAGTACTAATGTAGTGGGCATGTTACATTGTAAACCAAAATACCATAGCTTTAACCGTTTTGGAGATAAAAGTAAGCTTTCTTATGTAAACGTCCAATTTTCGTTATAAAAATTACACTTTTCTCAGAAAACTCTTTGTTGTTTAACCATTAACCCCTACTAGTTATAAAACAATACTTCGTTCAAATAATCTCCATATAATGTAGAAGAACGTATCCAGAAACATTTTGTAACTGATGGGGATGATAGTTATAAGAAACATTATATACTCTAAAGATGTATACTTGCGGATTCTAATTTTATAGTGTTGTTCCAACTAATTATGATATCTCGGGAATGGCGTAAGCTATCAAATCCAAATTTCGTATGACGCTTCTACATTACATGGCGCTTATTTGTGAGTAGTATAACCTGTCAACTAAATAGTTACATGACACGGTTTTCCTAAAAGATGTGTTTTTAATGCGACAAATAAGACGTTCTTATATAGCAAATATTTTCTATTTCATACACGACTGAGGGTATCAACTAGAAATTCTTATTGTGATGTGGTCATAATATTCGTACTTGACACACAAAATGTGGTTCGGATATCTTCAGATATATGGTAGTTATTTAGCTGAATTTCAAACATTTACTTCGACCTGAGGTATACTCATCTTTAAAGTATAAAATATTTTTTGTAGCCATCAGCTCCCATCAACTACAAATCATTTTTGAATATGTTCTTCTACATTGCATGGTGGTTATTTGAGCGAAGAATCGTTTTGTAACTAACGGGACTGATGATTAAACAACACAGTTTCATAAGAAAAGTGCATTCTTATAGCGAAAATTGATCGTTTACATAACAAAACATTTGTTTCTACAAAACAGTTAAAGATACCATCTTTTGGTTTACACTGTAACATGCTCATTATATTAGTACTATCCATACAAAATTTGGGTTTGTTAGCTTACGCCATTCTTGAGATATCACAATTTATTTTGAACAACACTAAACATTAGAATCCGAAACAATGCATCTTTAGAGTATAAACTGTTTCATTTAACTATCAGTTACAAAATTATTTTTGTATATGTTGTTCTACATTATATGGAGATTATTTTAGCGAAGTATCGTTTTGTAACTAGTGGGGCGGATGATTAAATAGATAAATTCCTGAGAAAAGTGCATTTTTTATAACGAAAATTGGACGTTTACATAAGAAAACCAATTTTTATCTCTAAACGGTTAAAGATATCGTCCTTTGGTTTACTGCAACATGCCCATAATATAAGTACTTTCCATATGAAATTTGGATTTGATACCTTGTGCTCTTCCTAAGATATAACAATTTATTTGGAATAACACTATAAAGATTAAAATTAGCAAGTATACATCTTTAGAGTATATAATGTTTCTTCTATCAGCCCCCATCAGTTGCAAAATGATTTTTGGATATGTTCTTCTACATTATATGGAGATTATTTGAGCGAAGTATCGTTTTGTAACTAGTGGGGACTGATGGTTAAACAATAGAGAATCTTGAGGAAAGTGCAATTTTTATAACGAGAATTGGACGTTTACATAAAAAAACTTACTTTTATCTCCAAAATGGTTAAAGCTATGGTCTTTTGGTTGACATGCTTATTATATTAATAGTTTAAATACGAAATTTGGAATCTATTGCTTACGCCATTCTTGAGATATTACAATTTATTTTGAACAACACTATAAAAATTAGAATCCGGAAGTGGTCATTTTTGGACGCGCTTTCCATGGTAACCGGAAGTGGTATGCACAAAAGATTTGACTTACTGAAACCCTCATATAATCTAGTTATTACATACAAAATTTGTTTAGAATCGGTTGAGGGGAAGAAAACGACCCTTCTGCGCAGTATTCCTTTTCCGAGCTTTATTTTTCCAGTTATTTCAGTGTTCGGATAATTTTTCTTTGCCATATACATATGTCCACTGTTTGGCCAAATTGGAATTAACACTAAAGTCAAAGATACCCTTGTACTGAAGGGGATCAACCCCCCAAATACGTAATATCTCACAGAACGACCTCCAAGAGACTAGAAATGTAATGAATTTATACAGACTTTAAATGGAACTTCAAACTTTAAAATGAAGTGTACGAAGGTGACGACATACATAC
The DNA here is from genome assembly GCA_022664845.1 of Lepisma saccharinum. Taxonomy (NCBI): domain Eukaryota; kingdom Metazoa; phylum Arthropoda; class Insecta; order Zygentoma; family Lepismatidae; genus Lepisma; species Lepisma saccharinum. Next base: position 212 of record JAGDQP010000634.1, on the reverse strand, counting down.
TAGTGGATTAGGCCTCTCCCGCAGGGAGGAGTTGGTCTACTGCTCCCCCGCTGACCAAACGTGTTGGAAGAGGAGAGACGAGAGAACTGGGCGGTCGATATGTATACATATATATATATATAAAATCACAGCCATATTCAACCCACTACTGGATGAGGCCTTTTCCCGGAGGGACTTGATTGGTCTACTGTTCCCACGCTGACCTGACGGGT
>JAGDQP010000633.1:89566-150673 GCA_022664845.1 Lepisma saccharinum | reverse complement strand
GGTTTATCCTAATTTATTGTGACCTACTCGTGATGGCACACCCTCATACCTAATTTCGTTTCTCTAGTTTCAGCGGTTTGAAAAATGGGTTTTTGGGCAGCCATTTTGGATTAAAGATGACGACTTTTTTCACGTTTTCTTATATTGTTGTGACCTACTAGTGTTGGTACACCATAGCAAATTTCGTTTGTCTGGCTCGAACGGTATAGAAAATGGGTTTTGGGGCGCTCATTTTGGATCCAAGATGGTGATTTTTAAAACAAAAGTTGTAATATTTTCTTAAACTGCTTGTGACAATACACCTTTGTGCCAAATTTCATATTTCTAGCGCAAACGGCATGAAAGATGAATTTTTGGTCCGGTGATTTGGATCCAAGATTTCGTCTTTTGATAGATATTTTCTAATATGTTCGTAACCTACTAGCGATGATGTACTCTCATACTAAATTTGGTGTTTCTAGGGCAGAGGTTTAGGCTATGTATTTTGTACTACAATAGGTTTGGCGGCCATTTTGGATCCAAGATGGCGACTCTTTCATCATTTTACAATATTTTACTAAACTACTCTTGGTCATACACCTTCATACGAAATTTCGTATCTCTAGCTCAAACGGTGCGGTCCTCAATTTTGGAATCCAGATGGCGTCTTTGAAGACATTTTTAATATTTTCGTAACCTACAAGTGATTTTGTACGTCATACCAAATTTCGCTTCTATAGCTCCAACCGTTGAGGTTGTGTATTCAATACAACAATGGGTTTTGCGGATATTTTGAATGCAAGATGGCGACTTTTTCAAAATGTCGGAAGTTTTCCTTTACCTACTTTTGGTCATATACCTTCATACCAAATTTGTTGTTTCTAGTTTCAGTAGTTTGGCCTGAGAAATATGATCAGTGTCAGTGAGTGACCGTGGGGCTATATATTATGTGGATTCGCTTTGCTTCTTCGCTTCAATGCGGGCGCTGCCCCCAGTCCATCGCGAGGGCTGCATCCCAACTTGGGGGTTCTAGGGGTTGCGCCCCCTTCATCGTAGCTACTCTCTTTGGGCACCTTTCCCTCATGGTGCCAATCTTCTCCCAACAGCCCGGGGGGGGGGGAGCTTCGTCCCCATATTGAAGATTTGCCTCATTTATTCTAACCTACCCGTGATGGTACGTCTTCATACTGAATTTCGTTTTTCTAGCCTCAGTGGTTTTAAAAATGGGTTTTGGGGTCGTCATTTTAGATTAAAAATGGCGACTTTTTAACATTTTCTTTTATTGTTGTGACCTACTCCTAGCTCAGACGACGTCGAAAGTGATATTTGGGCGGCCATTTTGAATCAAAGATGGCTACTTTTTTAACATTGTGCTTTTTTTTCTTAATCTACTCTTGATAATACACCTTTATGCCAAATTTCGTATTTCTAGCTGAAACGGTGTGGAAAATGTTTTTGGGCCCACCATTTTGGATCTAATATGGCGGTTTTGGATACATTTTTTAATAATTTTTAACTCTCTAGTGATGATGTATCTTCATACCAAATTTCACTTCAGTAGACCAAGCGGTTTGTGCTGTGTATTCTATACAACAATTAGTTTGGCGGCCATTTTTTATCCAAGATCGCGACTTTTTGAAAATGTAACATTTTCCTAAACTACTCTAGATATTACACATTTGTACCAAATTTGGTATCTCTAGTTCAAAAGGGCGTGGAAAATGGATTTTAGCTCCACCATTTTGGATTCAATATGGTACCTTTGGAGACATTTGGTAATATTTTCGTAACCTACTAGTGATAATGTATCACATTACTAAATTTCGTTTCAGTAGCTCCAGCTGTTTAGGCTGTGTATTGGACGAAAAGTCCTTTGGACCAAATGTCGATTGGACGAAATGTCCTGTGGACGAAAAATCTGTTGGACCAAAAGTCGATTGGACGAAATGTCTTGTGGACGAAAAATCCGTTGGACCAAAAGTCGATTGGACGAAATGTCCTATGGACGAAAAATCCGTTGGACCAAAAGTCGATTGGACGAAATGTCTCGTGGACGAAAAATCTGTTGGACGAAATGTCTTGTGGACGAAAAATCTGTCGGACGAAATGTCTTGCGGACGAAAAGTCAAGTGGACGAATTGTCTCTGGACGTAATGTCTGTGGACGAAATATTTGTGGACGAAATGTCGCGTGGACAATATTTCGTTGGACGAAATGTGGTATCACCAAATGTACTTATATTTTTGTATCTTTCAGTTTTAGAGGGGGAAAAAAACGCTTCTTTTTACCTTCCCGAAAAGTTTTAGTAGTAGAGAAATTGGCTTTTTGAAATGACTGATTTCATTGCAGATGCATTTTTGTGTCAGGATATTGAAATTTAATTTCTTCAATCAACTTAAGCATAGTGACTGCTGTGATTACGTAGTCTGATGCAGTAGAATTTAATTCACGACTTGACAAATCTGAGTTCGAATCCGGGCCTGGGCTTTTTATGTTTTTTTTTTAATTTTAACTTAACATTTCAGTATAAATAAAGGATGGTATGATTAGTTACTACAACAACCTATAAAGTCCAACTTCATAGGCTTTTAAAATTTAGTTTGCCATTCCCAAAACACCCTGATATCTTTTATTGAACTTGTCTCCTAAATCCGCGTATCTAAAGGTTAATGGAAAAACTCTTTATCTTATTAATTTACGAAATCATGCTGTCTCAAATTAGTCAGACTGTTTCTTCTTTAGAAACTGTTGCCAACAATTTCTTCGTTCTCCTATCAATACAGACAATATAATCGTCTTCCTGTTCACTTCGTTTCAAATTATTATTAATCTTTGGTGTGTCATCGAATTCCAATACGAAATCTTCAACGTTGTCTAAGAGCTTCCGACTGAAGCAAGCGAGGTGGAAATTCTGCTGCATCGATTGTAATTTGCCATGTCTTTTCACGAGCCAGCCTTGGTTGTTGATTTGAGTTGATGGGTCTTTTCTTTCTGATATTATCACCGGTCTCATTATTTGAAGATATTTTCTATATTTTCACACAGGTGTGAGTGTTTGAATAGGCGATTTTGGCAACCTAGAAATAAAATCAAGTGTATTGCTTAATTCTAACATATTTTTACTTATCACCTTGCATAAGTCAATACGTTATTCGCAAGCGAACACGGAAGAAAAATTTAGACATCAACTCTCCAGTTCTAAAATTTCCGTTAAGTACATCATATCTCCCAGCTTGCGACGAGAAGAGGGAACATGCAGTTCAAGAACGGATAGTAACTCGGGTTTGCTTAAGTTAGGTACCGATTGTATTCTTCTTTTGACTATAGCAAGGAAAAAAAATCAGAACAGAATCAATATGTGAAAGATGAGAAATACTAGCCATGTTCCAAATAGGAGAGCAATATTCAATTTTATGGGAGATGAAGATTTTGTAGGATACACTCAATGGATGAAGATCCTTAATTTCCGTAAATCGATAGAGAAGACCAAGTAAGCGCATAGAGCTGTTAAGTATAGAGGTCACGTGATCAGCAAACAAAAGTAATTTGTCAAATATTACTTCAATGAAATAGGTAGATGGGATTTGATTCTTTTTTAAAGAAATAGTAAGAAAATAAGATTTTGAGGGATTTATTTTCAAGTTCCACGCATTGCATCAGTTCAAGAGGTCAGAGATGGAATTTTGGAGATCAGCAGCATCCTGTAATGATCTGATTTCTCGAAATAATTTACAGTCGTCAGCAGAAAGGAGAATTTTTATTTCAGATTGCGAGAGATAAGACGGGAGATCGTCCGTATATAGGAGGAATAGAAAAGGTCCCAAAACGCTATCTTGAGGTACACCAGAGAGAACGGGAACAAAATTAGAGGAGGACCCAGAAAGAACAACACGTTGTTTGCGGCCAGTGAAATAGTCTCGCAATAATGAAAGGAAGTTACCATGGATAGTAAATCAGTGAGTTAGTTTATGGAGAAGAAGAATACAATCAATTCTATCAAAAGCCTTACTTAGATCTAGATAGATGACATCAAGTTGTGTGTTATTGGAGGGATTGGGTAGCATCAGAGAGTAACAGGGACAGGTTAGTAAGAGTTGAACTACAAGGAGGAATGCTATGTTGAGCAGAGTCTAAATAGGGTGATACAAAATTATGAAGTCTATCTTGGATGATACTTTCACACACCATGATGTAAGGCCCAAGGATACCATGTAGAAGGATGTGTATCCTTGCACTCACATCACTCCTTTGATTTTGAACACTTCCGAAATAATAACACAAAGAACATTCCAAATACATTGAATATCATATAACAAAAGTAACTAACGTGGAAAATTAACCAAGGGTTATGTGAGACAAAGGATCGCATGTCACTTGCACTTTTTGTCCAGTTTTCGTTATTTTCCCCACAGTTTAATGTCTAAAGGAGTCGTAAAAGTAGTATGAAGTGAAAGTTTCCTTGTCCTTCTGCTACAACAACAATATGTACGGTATAGTAATGATATTTCAATCTGGTAGTTCAAACTTTAATATTTGTGTCTGTGTGAAGGCTATGTTGTATTATATGTTTCCAATAGCACAATATTATATGCATATTTTGACAGCCATTAAAATTAATATAACTTGTTCATATTAGTACTCCGTTATTAAAAGCGCCGGACTGGTTTAGGTGATATTGACACGTTCTTATTGACCGTATTATGTTTAATTTCAAACAACATTGTATTTTTCTTTTCCACCTACTATATTTGAAGTTTTAAAATATCCGTTCCGGTTGGATGAAACTATAACGAATTCGTTTCGCGTCCATTGTGTTCGCCCTTAGTGTCTAGTATTGCCAGTTTTTCCACAATTGGCTAGCCAACTGATCTTATCAAATTGTCTCCCGAAAATAAATATCCAGTTCTTTCCTCTGTGTTCAAGTGTCTGGATGTAGACATTCCATTATGTTTGCCAATTTATTTTAGGTAGTAACTCGTGAACACATTTTGATTACCATTTCATTTCGCTGTTAGTATTATTATTACCTGGTCGCTAAGCTACAAGAAGGGACTGTTTTTTTTTATGATTTCTTTATTTCATTTTTGTTGGTCTTTCATTGGCTTGACAGGCAAATTGGTGTGTAAGGTAATCGTGGGGAAAACCCCCTCGCTCGAGTTTAGATTCGTTCGTTGTCTGAATATTAAATAATCACGTGAGTTTCTTTTTATCGTTTTTCTTTGTTCCTTCAGGTACAATTTTAGCTTTTCATCGCAACTTTTCAGCTCTCTGTAGTTATAGAGTGTTCTAACAACTTTCTTCACTGCCGAAAACTCGGAAATTATTTGTCAAAAAGTTATTTTAAAACAAAGAAAAGTGAGAAACATAAGCGCATATGGAAGATCGTGCAATCATTTTCATGCAACCACTGACGCAATTTCCTCCATTACCAGTAACTCGAAAGTTACTTAGTATAAATGATTGAAACAAAGAATTTGAGTAAAAAGTGCGTCCAATTATAATTTTGTTTGAAACATTACTCATTTCAAAGCGATTTCTTTTAGGATAATATTTTAATTATCTCTATCGTTTTAAAGTTACTTGCTGGCAAAGATGATTAAAATGTGCCAAGTAATGTCTCCAACAAAAGAAAAGTTAACGGTGCTTCGTACTCGTTTTTCAAGCTAAATCTGTTACGTATATTTCTTGGAACTCACTGTTTACTAAAATGTTATGAATTATTTCTGGACATGCACTTTTGTTACGCATTTTTTTTTTGTCGTTGTTGGTTTTAAGCTATGGAAAACTATGGAAAACTTTACTGTGTAATTTTTAGTACTGGGCAATTTTTTTTTAGTAATTTTGGCCCGTCACAATGAGCACCCCATAACAGTACACAAAGATCCATACCTCAGGCGGGTTTGAACCCACCATCTTGGAGACGCTGACCTAACACCTCACCCCAGACCACGACTGCCTCGATCGTCAGATTTTCTGCAATACTTTCTTCTTCTTGCTTTTTCCCCTTCAGCCATACAATTACAGTTGCATTATTCAAACTATAGAGAGTAGCTCCTAAGCTCTCATTTGCGGTAAAACGACAATCATCTCCTTACATCTGTACGGGAGAGTTACATAGAAGTGTGTAAGTCACAAATTCTTGTTTTCGAGAAGAAAAAAACTTCCTTTCATGTAAAAATTAAATGAACAAAGTACTGTACATGATTGACTTACTTATTTACAATATTAACATGTTTAAAACAAGAATCGAGCAACCAGAATTTGAGGCCTTCCAAATGCTGTACAAAACTGCTTTGATCACGTTTTGGCCAAAATTGTACTTACGCGGTTCTAGCCCTCAGGTACAGATATATAACCCAGATGACACTGGTGCCAGATGGGTTGCTTAAGAACATAATGTCAGGCTATATAAATGGAACTGGTAAAACTTTCAGGTCATCGGCGATCATACTGTGGTCAAGAGGTGGACATACAAAGTTCTGCACAGCTTGGTTTAGCGGTCTGGACTACTGTAGCGAAAAAACAGATTTTGAGCATTATTTACAGACTGTTAAATAATGCCTGGTAAATTGAACGACGAATTCTTCAGAACGAAAGAAGAAAGTTTCTTCGAAAAAAAGCATCGAAAGATGGGCAGTTTCGTAGCTGGAGATCTTTCAAATACGGTGTGACATCGTTAGAAATGACGTGATGTCAAGGCAAATGATGACGTAGGACTGTCATTCACAATCAAGATTGTATCCGATAAGTGTAATTGAAGAGTGTATTACCATGCTTGTCTATTACGGAATTTCAATGGAATTACGTACTTAACAACGTAATTCTTACGTGTGAGGACTCTCACTATGATCCACTCAATTAATGACAAACTTTTCTCATATACATTTATTGGTTACAATTTTAAATGCGATTTGCTTAATTGACAAGTCGTACAAAATTATTATTTGTTGAGATGATGTCATTTTTAACGATGCTTTTCCGGTATGGTGTCTCTATCTACGTTTCGTGAATTCGTCAATTGACCTTTACTCTGGTTTTGGTTCGGGGAATTTATCATTAAAACCATGCGTGCTACTTTGTACTAAGATAATATTACTCTTTTCTCATACACTATTTTATTATTTTCTCGGCTTATTTCTTGTGACCTTCTGGTCCATATTTCAAATAATTTCAAATCTTTTTATTATTTTTTCGTTGAGTCTACGTATTCGCTTCCGTATAACTCAACACAATATAATATAAAGCAGTTTCCTTTTTCAGTTCTGGCATCTTTAGGCTAGCTTGATTCCTAATTTACCATGAAATTAATTTCTTTATCTGTAACGAAAAATGAAGACTGAAATGAATTAGAAAGAGAAGAGAAAATCTTTACTAAAAATAGCTGAACTGAGCTTTGGAATTAAACTAAAGCCATTTTGAAAGTGTTGGAATAAAGGAACAAAATTCAAGCCTTGAATTTGCGAGACCAATGTGAGAAGTCTCACGCGATACGAGATCAAGATATTTTTGCTAGACGCTAGACGAGAACTGAAGTCTGTGAGACGAGACCAGCCTTTAAAACTGCGAGACGACACGAGACTAGCTTCACTTCTCTTCTAGTCTCGTCTCGCGTCCGTCCCAAATTTCACTGCTCTCATGCTATGAATTCCATGGGAGAGTAGGGTCATTTGAGAGATTCCTGCCAGTTGGAGAATTCCGACACTTCAAGGCTTGTAACACTGTAGATTGCACAATACTCAGCTCGGGATATAAACAACAGTCGAAGAAATTTTGTAATGCACTAAAGCTCTGAGCTGATTTATGAGTCTGTGCGTTGTATTTGTGAAGGACTAGAATCGTATTTATAATGTAAGCTGTCCAGAAAGGTGACTGAAATGGCGCTGTTCTAAAATAGAAGGTTGAGCTCTCAAGTTTTTATGAACAAGTTAGTGTTGATCATGGAGTTCGAAGTCATTGCACACTTTAAAAGTGTAAAGCCTTCTGTGTGCACAGGTAGTTGTATTTCCTTTAGTTAATGGTAATGACTCCAAAAAATAATATATTTCTAGTATTAGACATTTTGAGGCAATGCAGACATTACATTGTGGGGTAATTCCGACACCTTCACGAATAGTATATTTCTATACTTTCTTCGTAAAACTCTTTGTGACACTATTGTGTAAATTACAAGAATGTCTCTCTTTATTTTCAGTAGCAAACATTGTTCGTAACTACTCCTGAAAGACTTGAAAAGACTCTCGCAACAAAGAAACAATGGCTTCAGCTCTTGATGCGGTAAGAAATGGGATGTCTTGCTACAGCTGGAAAAGCACCTCACGTTCTTTGATACACATTACGGGACATAAGAAGCATAACAAAAGCAAGAATTTGGGAGGAAGTCAAACTTTGGCTCTCATCTGCATAAAAATACAGCGTAATTTGTATTGATTCTGATCGAGTTCTTCCACCCTTTGTTTGACTTTTGTTCTTAGATGTAACGAGGAAAGCTAGCGATGTGATATTTCTTTTACATTTTACATATTCTCTTTAAAATAATGCCATTTTGAGATAGTCTATCAGATGACATTTACACACGCAATATTGATTCGTCCTAAAGTGTTACAGAGTGTTTTGTGATAACTGTCATTTGTTTGCATGTGTTTTCATATGGTGTCGGAATAGTCTAAATGAAGTGTCGGAATTCCTCATGTAGTGGGACAATCCGACATTTCTCCCTGGTCCTTATTTAAACACCATCAGTTACAGGAATATTCAGATGTGCAGAGTGAAATATATATTAAATGAAAGAAGAGACAACAAGGTTAATGAGGGCCGCGGTGGCTCAACGGTTTGAGCATTTAACTCTGGCGCTTGGGTTCGTCGGTTCAAAACCTGCTCATGCCATAGGGGCTTTGTGATGGACAAAAACCGTGTGCGTGGAATTTTTCGGGGTTCTCCCGTTTTCTCCCACTGTCTCCATTCCATCAATCATCCCATCATCATCCATCCGGCCTGAGCCAAAGTTGACTAAAGACCTTAAAAAATTAAATTCAAACAAGGTTTATGACAATGTGCAGAAATCTCATCCCAATGCTTTATATATTTTCTAATATCCGAAAAATTCTTAGCGTGTCGGAAATGCCCCAAATGACCATATGTAATATCTGGTGTAGTAAAAAGAAATCCATTATTTTGCCAATAGATGGCTTAAAGTGATCTGTATCTCGCGTTGTATAAGTCCGATCGGGTTCAACGAGATGGCGTTCAAACGATGAGATTGCGTACTACAAACACTGTTCAGATAGTTGTGATGAGTTGACTCAGTGTTGTGTGAGCGCGCGTCAAAATGGACACTAGCAAAGAGAAAATACGCTATATTTTACAGTTTTTCTTCGATAAAGGCGAAAACGCAAGCCAGGCGGCTGCAAATGTGAATAGTGTTTATGGTCCTGATACTGTAACAGCCAATCACGCGCAATTTTGGTTTCGTCGATTCCGTTCCGGTAATTTTGACGTCAAAGATGTACCACGCACTGGAAGGCCAAGTGTCGAAAATGTCGATAAAATCATGGACATTGTCGCGTCCGACCGTCATGTAAGCACTGTTTCGATTGCCCAAGAGCTAAACATTGCACAAAAAACCGTGTGGAACCATTTGCATAAGGCTGGATACACAAAGAAGCTTCATGTATGGGTGCCACACGAGTTAACGCAAAAAAACCTCATGGACCGAATTTCCATCTGCGAATCGCTGCTGAATCGCAACAAAAGCGACCCATTTCTGAAGCGGTTGGTGACTGGTGATGAAAAGTGGATCACTTACGACAACGTCACGCGATAACGGTCGTGGTCAAAGCGCGGTGCGCCGGCGCAAACGGTGCCCAAGCAAGAATTGACGGCCAGGAAGGTTTTGCTGTGTGTTTGGTGGGATTGGCTAGGAAATTATCAACTATGAGCTGCTCCCCTACGGCCAAACCCTTAACTCGGAACTATACTGTCAACAATTGGACCGTCTGAAGGCAGCAATCGCCCAGAAGCGGCCAGCTTTGGCCAATAGGAGAGGCATTGTGTTCCACCAGGACAACGCCAGGCCACACACATCGATAGTGACTCGCCAGAAGCTCCGGGAGCTTGGTTGGGAGGTTCTTATGCATCCACCTTATAGTCCGGACCTGGCACCGAGTGATTACCATCTGTTCCTGTCCATGGCGAACACGTTTGCTGGTGCAAAATTCGCTTCAAGAGAGGCATGTGAAAATCGACTGTCTCAATTTTTTGCCAATAGGGACAAGGGCTTCTATGAGAGAGGCATCATGATATTACCTTCCAAATGGCAACACGTTATCGAACAAAACGGCGCAAATGTGATCTAAATCGGATCATTCTAACTATGGTAAGTCAAGCCTTCAATGTCATGCAAAAATAATGGTTTGTTTTTTACTACACCAGATATATTCATGAAGCTCAGTGTTTGTGGTTACATGGAATTTGAAAAGACAGTAAAAGAATGTTCATAAAAAAGTATTTGTTACCATTTTCAAAAGAAAACTTTATATATAGAGTATACTATATCATAGTCGTGAGTTGGAACTGGCAACTGGAATATGTGAGCTGAAACGTACGGTTACTATCTAATTCTCTAAAACCTATTTCGTTAAGAGTCTCTGAGCAGTAACAAACGAGGGAGAAAAATGAATAGAAGAGCATCTTTCATTTTATGAAGGATAGTGCATGCTAATTTTTTGTTACTATTCAGTTTTCCCCTCATGCTTCAATGCGATTTGAGCGACTGGACTCTGGATGCAGAACACTACATACACACACCACAAGCTAAATAGTCAAGTGGCGTTGGTATTTGCTCAGTACTAGTACAGTATTGCATTCAGTCAGTTTCAATTTCGATTCGATTTTGTTTTTCTTTTATCTTAGTCTGCCTGTCCTCGCTCATCTACGTTTTCTCTCGAGAGTAAATCAATGGCAGGCTGACAATTTTCTGTTGAAATTGTGTGCATCTGTTACTAGTGGCTCTGCCTATAGATGATGAAACAATAGCGCGAGATACATTATAATTTACGTATGTGTGTGTTGGCATATGTGTGGACGTGCGCAAAATACGAGAGCGACAGAGATAAAAAGAAGCGCTTCCCTCCTGTTTCACAATCTCATTTCCAAAGAGGTAATTTGAACGTGAAGATAACAGTTCAGCGGATAAAAAGGCCTGAGCAATGACGTGTGTATACATTCAGGGCCCAATTTGACGTGTTAATTGCTAGCTGCCACTCTTTTTTTTGCCACACCCAATAACGTAACCAATGAATCTGATGATAATTTCCTTTCTCTGAAAATTTAATTGTCCATGAAGGAGGTGAAATATATTTTTTTCACCCTTATTTTGTGCTCGAGTTAATTTACTGTATCTGTCAATAACTGAAGGAATAATGGATAGGTTGTTGGGTTCATTATTTTTTGTTTACTTCTTTATGTGAGTCTGAGAGTAGAAAAAGTGTGAATAATGGTGGTATTCAGCGCGGTGAGGGCTTACTAAGAGATCACTGAATTTGTCCTTCGAATGCCACTGAGAACTTCCGTCTTACAGTCAGACAAAACCACCACCTTCCTGAGCAAAGATTTTCGCGCTCACTTGTGAGCCGGACCTCCCGGAAATGCTGTTAGTGTGACTGCAATATGGCTTCCGGTGGAGAGGACTATAGTGTCACTTACGAATTTAATAGTAATTATTATGAAATAACCACAAGTTATGAGGTGCACTTGCAGCTTCAGTCTGGTAAGATGTTAGATCTACATGTTAGTGTTTTAAAAGATATTTATCTTTTACACATCTTGCCGACGCGTCATGTTTACTACTCTTTGTGCTGTGCGATATTCAATTGTTCGCGGAACTTCAACCATACGCTTTACAACATTCAACTGTTGAGCATAAACGAAATTTGGCATCCGAAGGATCCGTTGTGAGCGCTCTCACTGGAGATCACTCTCACTGAACCGCTCACCGCGCTAAATGCAGCCAATGTAAGCACTGAAGTGGTTTAGTGCCAGAGAGAGAGAGAGACAATTTAATGTAGGGGCCATTTTAAAAATTACGAACAATGCCATCTTATTTAAACTCGCATGAGTACCCATTCTTGATCTTTAGATAGATAGATACCACTAAAGTGACAATCTTGTACGTAATCTATTTTGCCCAAACGTAAATGTTTTTTTACAAGTTGTCAACGATAAAAGCAAGACACACTGCATTTATGAGGGACAATGTTTGGTAATATAAAATGCTGTGAATAATTGGCTAAACTTGTGTAATTTGAAACCAACTTCAAACCTTTACTTTTACGCTACAGCAAATTTAGAGAATCAATTCAACTAAACTTCTACGCTTAAATTATCGAATAAAATATAACGTCTAAGCTACAAGGACCTATGAGACTTAAAGCAACAAATTATTAAATAGATAACACTGCTAAATAATGATTTTCTGATACAGAATCCAGTATCACGAAAATGGTGCTTAGCTCCTTCTTCAACTATTTAATCCAATTAGGTTTAATGTGATATTTGTCTTTCAGTTGCATTTTTCAATTGGTTCAGCTAATCTTTCCAGATTTTTTTTTTACGAAGACATTATTTACAAGTCACTTGTATCGCGATTCTTTAAAACTGCCTTAGATGTAATCTGAGTTATGTGCACTCTCAGAAGTACGAATCTGAAAATTTAGGGGTATTCTGTATGCGAAAAACAAAATCGATTAATGGCGTTTTCTGAAAAGAGTGCGTACATCAGCACATCATATCATGACATCAAAAGGCCTGAAATGTATTCTACTTTATTACTTAAGGCAGAGAGTTAGTTTTCTGCGTAATTTAACCTCCAACCAAATACCCATTTATTCACTTTGATATTTTGGCAAATGGAGGGGAATCCCTCTGTAAACAATGTATTGTAAACAGGCCACTACGAGAGTACTCGTTGGAAAGATTTCCTCTTGTGTATATTCTTTTCAGAAAAAGGAGACAAGGAGGGAATACTGTAAAGGGAATTGTAATTAATGTACTATTAACAAGATTTCCAGCAATATGGCAGTACATAAATTTTTGGTGTACGGTACTCATTTCTAGTGGGTTCGATCCCCATAGGGAGAAAACAATTATGAAATTTACTTGCAAGTTTGTTTTCGAGATGTTGAAGCTAAGCTAATCACGAAGAGACAGGAGAAACATTTGAAAGTTGGCACGTGGTATTCCACAAATTTATCTACTGTCACACTGCTGTAAACCTTTTTTCACCAATCTCTACAGTGTTACCACTTTGTTGGGATGAAGTTTAGAGTAGAATCACTAAGGTCTAAAATATTAACGATAGGCATTGGAATAATCGGAATGAGCAGATCAGCAAATTTTTAATCATTGTATACGTATAACACAAAGCCGAAATCGTGCCACTTTTGATACAAACATAGGTGACTTGGTCTGAAATTTGACCCGAGTGAGCCGGCCTGACAACTGTAATACAATGGGAACTTTCGGCGTCATATTTTTCGTGCTCTATGGGTAACATCTCCGGTCCTGGCCATCTCTGAAAGAAACATAGATCAAACGTAAGGAAATAATTAAAAATTCTAATTTTCACTCCGGATCATCAGGTCGGAAACGGGTCAGGCCGGGTCCCAGGTGTAGACCCAGCGACCTGATACAAAACTCGACCTGATTGACTAGGTGACCCTTTTCAGCTCTGGTATGACACACTTCTCATCGCACTTAGGTTTATCCTGAAGCAGATCGAGAATCCTAAGAAACAATCGAGACCAAATCCCAATGAAAATTGACTTTTTACTTCAGTTAGGCAGTTTTTGCCATCTAGCGTTTTCTCCCATAATGACTGTGCCTGTGGCATGTGTCATTACTGTGTTACAATGAATGCTACAGGCACAGGCACTACAGGAGTAGACGCTAGATGGCAGAAAAGGCCTTTCTAAAGTAAGGAAACAGTTTTCATTGGTTTGTGGCATGTGCCCTTTTTTTCTACTGGGCCCCTTAAATTTGATTCGTGAAAAGTAAATGTACCCAATGGAAGCACAGCTAATACGACTTAGATTCTTCATTATGTACTAATTAATTTGGGGTTAAGTCACTAATAACGGATTTACTTCGCTTGTAAAATAATTAATTATTATTAGCAGTTTTGTTTATAATACACTGGTACAACAAAAAAAAATTCATCAACCAGCTCTCTCAATTGAGATACTAATATCAAAATTGCAAATTTGTAATGTCGTGGACAATATTTCATCATCGCAACATAAACATTTAAGTGTTGAATGGCGTACGTCAACCTTTAGTTTCCTGTCGCCGTAAATTTACAACGTTTTCTATTCTTTTTCTATGTTTCTTTACTGCAAGAAAATATCTTTTATGTTTTTGTTGCGTTTGTGTGAGTGATTTTTTTTATTATTTCCTTCCCAACACAACACAAGTCTACAGATTCTGATAGATATTGGAGTTGTCATCAGTTGAACATAGTGGTCCTTAGGGATTCCGAATAGCGTTCTCGCCCGTCTTTTACTGCTGAAAAACGCTGTAGTTGTGTTTTTAGTCCTTTTTTGTTGTTCTTGTCTCAAGTGGTTTAGTGCTGCGTTGCCTATCCTGATGGCAAACACGTTCTCAACAAATTCTCACCTCAGACAGGCAAGCAGATAACTACTACCAAAAGAGAAAAATCATTCATTTTCTTACAGTGCGTGGGCGTTTTAATAATTCTTTTCTCCTCTTTCCTTTAACTGTTCAAGATAACAATGTATTTATTTATTTTCCCAAAGATTGTTGCTTGTTTGTAGGACTTGGAGATATATGATCAAAACACTTTAGAAATATATGTGTATTTGTGCCTTAAAGTGAAGAAAATATGACTTGAAAACTAAAAATATGCCCTAACAAGTGCAAATAAGTTTTTGGTGTTAACTAAACAAAATACCGTTTTTTTAATGAAGAAAGTTAACCAAGTAAGAAGAACCTCCTACTTTTACAGTTATCAAATCAAAAACGACAAATCAATCGAGGTCTCTTAATCAGTCTGAAATCAATTTCTCTCTGCGTGCTTCCATTGCGGAACCAGAATGAGTTTCAGATGGACAGACAGGTAAAATCAAATTAGAACACGACTAATTTTTTGTTGGGGGTGGGGTCCACTAAAAATTGTTAAAAAGTAAAGTTCCGACGATAATTGATCGCAGGGTGATGTGAATCAAGAGAGATTAGTCGAGTTCTCTTTACGTGGCCCGAAAGTACCGTGAAGACTCTTTTGAATGCTACGGATTTCTATTCATCAGCGTGCCACGGCGATTGACCATGATGCCGCGTTAAAGGAAATCTGAGAACTGGTAAACAGTACATAGAATTTATATTTTTGTATGGTTTAACCAATTCTTTGGTCTAACTGTATACGTCAGTACGAGAGATTTATTCTTTACTCTGAAATGTGTTTCTCAGCTAGAACTGATCTCTAATCTCCATATCTTTTATGATAGTCCAATTACGAATTGTATAATTTTAGTTTTCCTCTTGTGGTATCAATATTTTTTTCAGTTCTGTTATATGTAGTTCGGAAGTCATTCTTGTATGGATACTTGAAATTGTCGGTATCCTTAGATAAGATGTCCTTTCTATAATACAAAGAACAGTCCATGCAGCGGAAGTGTGCTCAATAAGGACTTTCCTAATGCTTCCGATGGAGAAGTAACGAATACTTATGTGGGATTGTCTATCTAAAGAATAGGCCTAATACTGAAATAACTACCGGATCGATGGGTAATTCTCTACGATGGATGACTGTATTTCCTTGTCGCCTTCTACTGATATGAATTCCCGATGGAGACATATTGAACGCAGTTGTTTGGAGTCCACCTTAAGCTGTAGTTCCCGTATTTAGGACAGTATCTTGACCCAATGGCAAGCAAGGACAAACCATCGATTCACCTTGCCGAAGGGTCTTAGGGTAATAAAACTTCCTCCAGACAGAACACCATTCATCATCACTGAGACTAGCGAGAGACGAATTCAAAGGATGCTGAAAATGAAAATCAAGAACACGATATTTCATATGTATATCTTGACAGTTGCCATGGTTACCATTCTGGAGTGAGTTTTCCAGATCCTTCCTCAACCTTATACTTCCAAAATCTAGCAGTATGAAGCTTTATTCCTTTTCCAGAATATTATAAAAAACTACGTAGTTTGAATTTATTTTGCATCGAATATAGCATCATGAATGTCACACAGGATTTTCTACCATCTCCTACATATTGAAGACCTTCTGTCACGTAGAATAAAGAAATAATTTAAAGAAACACTGAAGACAATAAGCTTCAAAAGACGTATATTGAGAAACAGTATTCTACTCTTTTCTTTCGAGTCATTGTACTTTCTTTATATTATATCTTTCATAGGATTATTACTACTGTAATCAAGGTTCCAATCAGAAACTTAAAGAGCGTACAATAGACTGTGTAATCTATTATATATATATGGACGTTAAATGTGTTTCCATGTACACAATCACTCCAGTGAACAGTTACATAATTCCCCTTTTATAAATCCTGTAAATTTGAGGAATGAATTTTAATTGATAATCTGTGGAAAATGTTTTCGTAATACATTTCATGAATATATTTGTTTTATTTTCCTAGTTTTTACGTTCTACAACTGGAATGAATTAATGAATGTTTAATTACATTCATATTATTCTTTGTATTTTGCGTTAACTGCCGCAATTACGCAGACATAATGATTTGGGAATGTTTGTCGTCGATTTAGGGGTCGAATTAACAAAATTAATCAGTTTGCAAATGATAATTGGATTAGTAATTAAAATATGCCCACATACACACAATATATGTATATAATGGGTTAGTAATATCGTGGTCATAAATATGAGAAGCAAAACAGTTTTTATGCAGTAATAATAAAAATATATAAATAAAATTGTATGATTCTATGTTAGATTATATACAAAAAGTTAATACATGAGTTATAGAAAATAAAGTATTATAACTTGTTGAAATTTATATGGGTTTATTAAAAATGACGTATAATTCATAGTAATAACAAATAATGGAAAATTACTTTAATTTTAATTGAATACGACCTATATATATATATATATAATTCATAGCCATATTCAGTCCACTACTGGAACAGGCCTATCCCGGAGGCAGGAGGTGGTCTACTGCTTTCACGCTGATCAGACGGGTTAGGAGAGGAGAGCCGAAACTTTCAACTGTGATCGCCACTGTATTTTATTCACAACAACTCCCCAATTGTCCTCTCAATGCTGGATCAACACCGAAATTTGTAGCCCTCACCTGGAATCGAACCCGGGACCGCTCGCACTGAAGTCGTGCTACTAGGCTACGCAGGAGGCTCATATATATTTCGCAAATAGACCTTGGCAGAGGGCTGAAAATATTAAATCAGGTTCTTTTCTTTAACTAAATTTCAATATATTATTGACTATAATTTTAAAGAAAGGAAGGACTGTATTGTTTTTTTTTAATATCCAAAAGTTAATTATGTTTTAAAAGATGATTTGAGAAAATACCGAGATTATGCAAAGATGAAACGTAAGCTAGATCTTAATTATACTTGTAAGATCAAGATAAATTTTAAAATGAGGAGACAATGTAGTTTGGTGTGGAAATGCACTTCCTTTGCAAGTGGAAATGTATTTATTAAGTGCACCCACACTCTGCCTCAGACTCAATCCCAATCTTGGTACGGATACTATGTTAATACTAGAGCCTGTCAGCAGATGGTACGTGCTCGTTTGAGAAGAATCACAATGCCTTTAATTCACTGAGTACGTCTTCACTTCCACAGGCAAACCAGATAATATAAGAATATGAGGATATATTTGTATAAAGAAATTTTAATTTAGTCAAATGTATTTAAATATAATCTCTGATGTTTTATTTCTTTTTTGAGACTACATACAGGAAATTATGTATATGAGTCTATTCCAAATTGAACCAACTGAAATGCATATCCATGTTTGTATGTATGTAAAAGAGCTTGCATTTAAGTTGTTATACAAGCTATAACAACTTCATATTATATAAACGATATACCTCTATACATACATTCTGCAGATTTAAAAAAACTTTGGTAAACTTTATTTTTATATGGGCCAGTTTAGTAACTTTGGACTTCGGCCCGTCACGATTTGCCTTTAGCTGTTAAGTGTTAAAATCCACACCCATGCCCCTGCCGGGACTCGAACCCGGGACCGTTGAGTCGATAGCCTACCGCCGCAGACAGCTCGACCACCCGGTCGGCTCTGCAGATTTAAAGCGTGAAATACGCGATTGTGGTGCAAGTCTAGTGACATCGACCTTCACGTTATTTATGCTTCTCTATGTTCCTCATTCTCATTTCTTGGGCTGAATAATGCCCGATTAAATAGAGTGGATGCGTGCTTCTTATTCTGCTGTCTCACCAAATGTGTGCGTGTCTGTGAACCTCCGGCGTTTCTTAAACGTATTTTTTTTTTAAAATTTTGTGTACAAAATTATGACAATTTCAGAACGTTCACCTCTAGACCACATGTATATGTATCAAGAAAATTCTTGCAAAATAAAAATAACAAAATGTGTACTCTTTTTCAAGTAACACCTCACAGAATTGCAATTTTTCGCACTTTTGGATTGATCAGGTTCCTGTTCAATTTCATTAAAGAGCTATGTAAATCTACTTACAACAATACAAGATAGTTAAATACAAGATTACACTATTTTGAACTTCTGAACTTTTTAGGTTTCGATTCAGTTTGATTAATCTCACACTCAAAGTTTTTTTTGTGAAACTTCTACGGTATATCAGTTCCAGTGTTTACTGTTATAATAGTTTCTTAAATAAGAATCCGCACACTTTCAAAGAAATAATTGCAAGATAAATAATTCATGTTTTCTTTTTCACTTTCTCCCTACCTTTTAATCAGTATAAAATATTCCTGGTTAGATTTATATCTTTCGTGAAATTAATTCGAGTTGTTCGGCTTCCAAGCGTTATTAAATTATGTATGAAAATCCATGAAGCGAGTATCTCAGGGACAAATCTTG
The DNA here is from genome assembly GCA_022664845.1 of Lepisma saccharinum. Classification (NCBI taxonomy): domain Eukaryota; kingdom Metazoa; phylum Arthropoda; class Insecta; order Zygentoma; family Lepismatidae; genus Lepisma; species Lepisma saccharinum. The sequence goes on along the minus strand of JAGDQP010000633.1, from coordinate 131,594 downwards.
ACATTAACCAAACTCAATAACATGTTCTATTCATGTGAGAGATTGCCTGGGCGCTAGAGTTTGCTTTTCCGCCTCCAAAGTGTGCTTTCAGAAATTCGATTTTCCAATAATATTGTTTAAGCAATTAGAAAATCCATTACTTAAGAAATATTTATGTTCTAGTCAAGGATTAGTCATATTATTATCACTCTAGACCAAATAAATATGACATTTTTCTTTTCAAAAATAAAAAAATGCACAAACAAGCAGTCAACTTACATTAATGTTTTAAATGAGAAAGTCTTTTGTTGTGCATTTGAATTCCTCTATAGCAGAGGTTTCCAGATTTCTCTTACTTGCGGGCCCCTGAAGTGAATTCTTTCATCACAGATTCCTAATGTATCTCGCCAAAGGCTGCGAAACAAATATAAACAAACTCACACAATAAATATTCTACTTATGTGTGAGTTAATTATTCAACCTGATACATTTTCTTCATATTAATGAAGCAAATTATTGGAAATTTCAGCATTAATACTAGTTGTCATTGTTTTGAATCTAAAATCAGATAAATCAATTAGTGAAAAAAATCTTAAAACATTGTTAAGAAGATATTCCTTTTGTTTGTTTTTGTTGTGAGCTCTGTCACAAGGTCTGGTGTCTACCATTAAAATCAGACCATTGTGTCCTCATCATTGTCATTTACCTCCTTTTTGTGCGTATAAGGATAATATAAGGATAAAATTGATTATATGGGCGGTAACAACACTATGGCTTACGCCGTCCCGAACCTTTTTTGTTCGTTTTCTGTGATGCATCCATATCGTTCTCTGTTTCCTCTTCGCATTCGCTTCTTTAACGTCCTAACTTTGTGCATCAACTGCATCTTATTTATTACTCAGTATAGTAGTTTCCAAATGTCCCAGATCTTCTGGGACATAGCCATAGGACACAATAGCATGGAAGAGGCCGTGAAGGTGGTTGCACACACAGATAATGTGTCCATGGCCATACATGGTAATAGTTGAAATCGAAATACGCCTTTTTAGATAAAGCATGCTCTGTGATTATTTCCTAGACTACCAGCTCTGCAGTTTTTGGTATTCGAAATACAGTGCTCTGCACTTCATTTTCCCACACTTTTAGTAGCCTACAACTCCGCCACTATGAACTTCTTCGTATATGTCCATATAAACTTTTATCTTGTTTCGGTATAAGGATTTATCTCCCGAAGTTTGTCCACTCTTTTGAAACCCCCATGTATTTTATTATTATTATTTCTTTAAAAAAACAAAACAAAAAATACCAGGTCATTAGTGTTAAGGAGTCGTTATATTCGCGAAAGATTTCTTCTATCTACACGGTTATACATAATCCTTCACAGTAGAACTTAACCTAGATATGTTCACAATATATAATAGTTGTTAACCCAGAGTTGCTTGAGACATATTTTTTCACTTAATTTCCCATCCATGTAAATGATCTTTGTAAACCAAAGATTGGTTACAAGCAGAAACATTTACCGGACTTAATCTTCTTTAGAAGTTCATAGTTGCTGAGAATGATGAGAAGCTACTCACTCTGTGGTGAACGAGAATCATTAGCAATTTGTTTAAAAACTTCGGACACAAGTTGATATCGCTAGTTACAGTTATGTTAAAATGTTTGCTTTTATCATTAATAAAAACTAGAGATAATAAGAAATAAAAGTTTTCAGATGACTTGAAATTATTAAAAATAAACTCTTAATTTGTTAGTTTGTATAATATTGTGGAACCTTACTACAGGAAATAACGTAACCGAAATGAATTAAACATTAGGTTAGTCTACCAACTATACATTCAATAAAGAATAGCCGTGAATTCTTACAGATACCTTTATTTATGATTCAGACAGGTTATTTTACTGAGAAGAATATTCGAGGGTAATTTATTGTAATAGTAAAAACATTTAAATTCTTACCTTTCCAAAGAATAAATTACAACTTAGTGACAGATTCAAATAATACCTTCTTCATTGTTTGTAACAATACAGGAAAGGCAAACCACATACTTGTCCTACTAGAACCGATAAGTAGGCCTAAACGCCTGGTATCGCCAATTCGAAAGCGAAAAAATCCCTTTCGGTAGGCCTACAGGATGAGGTAGATTTCGAAGTTTCGCTGGGAGCCGGGGCTCGCCCCCCAACTTCAGTGCTTTTGAGAGGATGCGCCTCCTTTATCTTAACCAAAATCTCCCTGCAGCACTACACCACCACGGAGTACATCTTCACCCTCCCACGGTTGGCTGCGCCCCCAAAGGGAAGATTTGCCCCATTTATTGTAACCTACTCTTGGTCATACACCTTCATTGAAAATTTCGTTTCTCTACCTTCAATGACTTGGAAATTGGGTTTTTGGGGCGGCCATTTTGGATCCAAGTTGACGACCTTTTGAAAGTTTTCTTATTTTGTCGTGACCTACTTGTGATAGTACAACTTCAAGTAAAATTTCATTTATCCAGCTCAAACGGTGTGCAAAATGGGATTTTGGGCGGTCATTTTGGATCCAAGATGGCGACCGATTTTGCTCATTAACGAACTTAACCGAGCTATTAAGCCTAGAAACAACATATAAAAATTTGGTTCAAATATCTTCAAAATTATGGCCGCTAGCGTGTTAATATATATATATATATATATATATATATATATATATACACACTTTCATATCGTACCGATCTCAATAGGTATATTTTCTTCGAAATCTATCTAAAAACGTATATCAAAGAAAACCAACCACTTGACTTTTCAGCCATTAAATCTGAGTATTTGAAACAAAGAATATTGAACACACTAATTAATATCCGTCATGAAGAACGTGAAAGAAAAGAATAAAAGTGTTACCATCGATGCTTTTATTGATTTTGACCTTTCGATTTTCAATCACTACGAAATTGATAATTGTTCAACCGGTAACTACTCCACACACTTAATTAACTCTGTACATAGAAAATTAGATAAATCAAAATGAAGTTTGACTATTAAATGCATCTGCTGATTGAAATATATAATCTTTAGTTCTCTGACGTGATGTGGAAATGGACGTTTGACATTGATGCACCTCAATGCATTTAATGAAAAGACGAATTTAAAATGCATAATATGATACATATGTGTTTCAAAATGTTTAGTTGACACAAACAATCCAAATCTCCTTATAATGTGATTTATTGAAGTATGAAGTCTTTCTCGTTATTTTGTTTTAGAAGGTAGTTAGTATTGTTCTCTAATTAACAAGAGAGGAAGAACTCTTACATGTTATTGTTTTAGGTATAAATTTTGCAGTTTGTTGATTAATTTTGGAAATCAAATCCGAAGTGCTTTCGGTGCTACTTATTTACTTACTCTATGGCTTACGGAACTCGCAAGTTCATCGCCGCAGTAACAAACTTTCTCCATAGGGTTATATCCTAAGAAAGATCAAACCCGTTTTCATCACAAACACCTACTTCTCGAAGATCCTTTCTAATATTATCCTCCCAACGACGTCTTGGTCTTCCCAACGTGCTCTTGCCAACCACGATGGAATATTTTTTTTTATCCGAGTAACATGGTCTGCCTACCTTAGTCGTCGCGATTAAATTATTCTTAAAGCATCGGGTGAGTCTTCTTCATTATGCGGTCTCCTCCATTCCTGTCATCTCGTCCCATTTTGCCCCGTATATTTTTCTCAATACCTTATTTTTCGAATACTCGTAATTTATGTTCATCTGCTAGGGTCGTACTCCAACTTTCGCAACCGTAAAGTATTACCGGCAGAATACCGTTCTGTATATTTTCAATTTCAACTTCCTTGATATTAACCGCGATGTTAAGAGTTTCTGGACTGAGTAGAAACATGTGTTGCCCGATGCAAAGCGACTTTTTATTTCTTCCGTGACCTCGTTTTTGTTTGTTACATATGCTGGCAATTACTTAAATTTGTTTACTTTCTTTATGTTCTCATTCATAATTGTTATGTATCTGTTTCCTTCATTCCTAGTGTTTCATCTTGTTATCATGTATTTTGTTTTCACTATGTTTACCTGTAGATCTATCTCATCGTACGCATCTACTAAGACATCTTTGCTACTTTGTAGTGCATCTTAATTGTACCCTTTTAAATCTACGTCATCCGAGTATACGAACAGTTGATTAAAGCCTTTGGTGTTAATATTGAAAATAGTTCTTCTTTCATAATTGCATTATGAAACTTCTTACATATTAGAAAATGTGCCAAAAATCCTTGAGAACACAATTTCATGTTTTTAATTTCATTTTTAAAATGGAAAACTAATGTTTCATGCCATCCTTTCGTTTCACCAAAGAAGTTATGTTTCACACGATAAAGGAGAACAATTGCAAATAATGCAGGAGAATTCTTTGATCATTTCAATTCCAAAGAGACTGAGTTTGTCCTTTGGACTAAACTTTTTGGTGCAAATATTTTTCAAGCAATGTTGAATCTTCCTTTGATACAATGAGAAATATATTTGAAATTACATTCCCAATTGCATTCAGTAATGCGTTTAAGTTGATGATCTGACAGATTGGGGCATATTAGTTACTTTTTACATCTTGAATTTAAATATTTCGTTTCCAGAAAAAGTTTTGTTCTGTTTCCTTTTCTGTGTGGAGTTACAATACAGAATGTACATATCTTGAAATTATTTGCGTAATTTCACACTGGTCGATACAATGCTCATCCTATGACACAACACGTTAACAGTGACATGTTAGGTCATCACATATTTATGCATAATGTCAAGGTTTCGCTCACATTAGGTGTAAAGTCAACTTTTCTCACGTGTTGAGACATTACGAGAGTGTAGTGTCATCTCTGTGTTAGTCTATTATATTTTAAAGGTGTTGTATAACATTTTGTGAGTGGAAGCAGTCAGTTTGTAATTGAATACAATGTACCCGTATGATGCACTGATAATCTAGCGCTTCTACTTGAGACTCTCTGTTGTTAGACAAGTCTTTTTTCATTTGGAACAGAAGGAGTGCTATTTTGTTCACTTCTGACAGCTTTCTGCACACTACAGACTTTCTACTACTACTGCTACAACTGTTAACGAATAAGCTAACACGTAATGGCCAGACTTAGAATGTAAATAATAAGAAAATGAAATGACTAACAAAACGTTTTTGTGCAAAGCAATCAGAGAGAAACGGGGAGATATTTTCTAAAACAAACACAACCCCCCCCCCTCTAGCCCAATTTATTTATTGAATTGTTAGTAACTTCCTGAACGAGTTTTTGAGCTTCTAGGGACGGGATGTCTAGGGTTTTAGTAAGGTGGGCTCCGAATCCCTCCGTTCAATAGAGACGGGCGAGAATTGAACTTGTAACTTCAGAAAGCGAGAGGGCTATCCTTTCTGGCAACCTGAGGTTCTTCACCCCCACATAATTATGTGGTATCATATGAAATCTTATAATGTGAAAGTGTCACATAAATATGTACGGTCTCGATCACTTGAACTATTTAAGCTCCAGGAGATGAAAAAGACACCGAAGTAGATGTGACCCTTGGTAATGTCAACAATTGACATGAACAATGAACATCGATTAAAAAGTAAATTTAAAACTGCTCATTTATATTTATCTCTTGCTTTGTATCTTGGTTTTCTTTGTGGTAGATCTAGTAATGAAATGTTAAGTGGCCGCAAGGTTTGATAGAACTTATGATAAACTCGTACCCAGTGGTTTCAAACTTGCTATATACATGAAAGTAAAATTCTGAAATATTAATGCTTAAACGTTTGGAAGAACTTATGTCGGAAAGTGGAAAAAGTCAGAAAATGTTTGCATTATTTGACGAATTTTAATATAATAAACAAACTGTGTGTAGGTACCAAAAAGGAATTATAACGTTTTGGGTCGGAAAATGTTTATAAAACTTATGAAAGGCTGGGAATCAGGGATATCTTATTTTGTTTTGCATGATCTCGTACTATCATCAGTTTTAAGAATGCGCGCAAAGCTTCGGACTTCTACTTACTTTGTAAATGGGTTAAAATTTATTACAAGATTTGCTTCTTACGTCGAGTGAAGTTAAATCAAAACATATATTATTTTTTTGGTGTTTTAGCGCTCAAGCAAGTGACTATGTTGCTTCCATACACAGAGAAACTATAAAAAGCGATGCGATTACAAGGTAACATCTATTTTGCTAATGAATTTTGAAAATAATATGCATAAAATAAACTTCAAAGTTGCATCTGGGACCACTACATTTTGTTGCATTTTGTTTCGTGAGTAGTTTTAGATCTTACTGACATTTAGTAAGTCCCTCTCAATTTTGAGCAATAAATAGCGTTATCCAACACACCTACAGATACAGATTAAGTTAAGGAAATGATTTACAGTTGATTTTCGTTTAGTTTAAACAAGGTTACTAGATTATTTTTTACCAGTGGAGGACAGTAAAGTCAGAAATGGAGGGCAAGTGTGAATATTTCTTCCAAGGAAGAACAACTAAGCTAAGATTGGTAGTCAACTATGGCCACCTTTAATCCAATAAAGAAACACTGACGAACAGAAGGATTTTTTATTTTCAGATTTCTGTATTTACAGGGCAAGTTACACAAAATTTTACATATTTATTGTATCTTCCTATTAGGGTAAGTAATAAAATTTTATGAAAATGGAAAGTGATTACCAAATGATGAACCATTTACTTGATATTTCGGTAACGAACATTTTATTAAAAATAAGAATTTGTATCACAGGAGTACGAATATGTCAAATTCTGAAGTTTTTAACTTGGTCACTAGAGAATGGAGGACATTTCAAGATATTTAGAAAAGGAGGGAGGGCAGGAGGACAAGCTTAAAAGGAGTACATATCCTCCAAAAAAAAGACGTCTGGTAACCTTGGTTTAATGCTATTTGAAGCGAAAGGAAGAAAAGGAAGTTTCTTCTCATTGTAAAGAAAATTCATATGTTATACGGAATGTTTAATGAGGGATAAAATCGCCCATCTTGTTCAACTTTCAAGGCTTTAAGAACAGGATGTAGCCTTACATCCTAAAATGTACTGTCTGGAATAAGAGAAAACGGTAACAATATCTCATTCATTCGAAAATCTCGCTCAAATCCTTTGTGCCCCATTTTACTGTAACGCTCTTCTCTTTTCGTTAAGAGCATTCAATACGTAAGTGCCATGCTGTGAATGTGTTTGTTTGTTTGTGTGTGGGTGTTTATCTTGAGTGTCTGCAAAAAGATAGATTATACGTTTGTTTGTTTACAGTGTACACAAAAGCACATTTTTAAAAAATATTTTCCATCAGAGACAGAATATCAAAGACTGTAATAACAAAACATCAGGAGTTTGCCCAGAATAATCAATATTTATACCCAGAAAATCAAAACAAATAAACAGAAACAACAATAATATGCAAACAATGACGTGTTGAACAACACTAACTGGGAGGAATTTTGAACGAAAATCAAAGTGCGAGAGACAACTGATTGAAGATTCGAGAACCTGATTAAAACACATTAAATATTTTTGAAAAAGGACTCTTGTGGTTCATCACTGTTCAGAGAAACCGCTACTTAAACAAGAAGTCTCTCTCTCATTTTTGTCGAGAAACTCACAAATATTCTAAAGTTGAGTTGCGGAGAATATCAATGTGCGTAGATAGAACGAAATATGTCATTACTCTATTTCTCCCATTGTCCATTGAATAAAGTTTTTTATGCTCGGTTTTTCTTTTCCGAAACACTCATATTATGAGCTTTACAGCATTTGAAGCCTATACGTCGTTGGGTTAGATCTTTATTTGTGGGAGGAATGGGAATGGCTTGTTAAATTTCTGATACATTCCCTGCATTAGCTTATTTTGACTGAGGAAAAACTAATGGAGAACATGTGTCAGGGTTCCAGGTTGTAGGGGTTATTTTGCTTTTCCTTTTTAGTGGGAAAGTGTTTCTTTTTGTTTAGTTTTGTTAACATCTATAAACATTTTGTTCAGTTTGATTAATACGAGGTTGGTATTAATACTAATACGAGATTAGTTCTCGTATCGGTTCAGTTCAGTTTGATTCTCGTGTCTGTAAATATTTTTCACTTATCCGTTGTTTATTGTATACTCAAATGAATGGAACATGGACTGTTAGACAATTTTTTTAACTTCGCTTTGCGCTAATTTCTTCCAAGAGTAGACATTTTTCTTTTTTAATATATTTTAATTGTTATAGTTCATCAAAGACTGTTGTATTAAAGTGTTTAAATACTTGTCCACACTTTCTTAACCTACGAGAAGCATAAATCATACCTAGCCCCTGTAATCCAGGTTGTAACATCGCGGACTTCGTATTGACAATGGGTAGTTACGCCGGTTTGAACACCGTGACCGAACATCCTGACTGAGAGTTTGCAGGGTTTCACAAGGCAAATGCTAGGATGATATCTTAAGACTCTGGCCCCATCATCTACCCTTCCCATTCCGATCGGAGCCAAAGATGCCAAAATGCCATAAATAAATTTATTTCAAGCATTAACATTTTAAGAAATTTTAAACTCAGAATGGATCTTTATTTGTTTGATTTACGATGAATCGATTTGCTTTTTCTAATAAACCGAATATTTTCGTATTATCATCGTGTCACTGTACTTCTACGTGATTCTACATCGGATTATTGAAGGAAAAAATCATTATTTTCATTGTTAAGTTTCTTAACACCTGGTTCTTATACAACACACACGAGACTTCAGCATTGGGGGTTGTCTAACGAGAAGGCGTTATTGCTCTTAGGGACTTTTCATTTGTGCAGTATCTCCGGCATTATTTTTTTGGAAGATTTATGAATTAGCGGTTCACAAACTTTCGCTCTGACAGTGAGAACAATACTGTCTTGTTACTTCATGGAATGAATATGTGTAAATTAACTTTATGCATTATGGGCAACCTCTGTCTGGTTGTTGATCTGTCTTGCCGTGTCCGCTGTGCAAATCCACACGTTGGATAAAGTAACGTTGAACAATTCAACCATTGAAGAAATCTTGTTTGATGAGAGAAGGACTTCCGTTCTATTTTAGTATGTTTCAGGGTACGTTTCCCAGAACTGGTAGTCACTCGAAACAAATACTAGCATCGTACCTTAAATTAAGTGCAACCCCGCTGCTATTGCATTTTCTGTTTCCCATCGGCAGAGAATATTGCAGACTATCTCAAGTTATAAAGTTTAGAAATACAAAATTTGGTAAAATTTCAGTAAATTTTCGTCCGTCTTAGTCGCCTTGTTTGTATGATGAACATAGAAAGCAAACATTACCGTTTCGCGTCATTTCCAGTGGATATTTTAATGCGATAGGGATTTCTTTATAGAGGCAAAAATGTCTTTCATTTCTACCTTTTCCTTATCCTTTGGTGCGGAAAATGGGTGATTTGTATTAAAATAGCGTTTTCTGCTCAACTTCATTCCAGCACGCTCTTCACAGCCTTTCGTTTTTAATCAATGAAATGAAACGTTAACTCTGAAAAGGGAATGTAAACGGTAGTTGGATTGGTTCTAAGAGTTCCTCGTACTTTCTGATTCCTTTTATTTATTATTAATGTTTTAATCGTGGAAACCAGAGACGATAAGAGGCAAAGCAAACTAGGAGGGAACAATTCAAATCAGATTGTTGCATGACTCGCCTCTCTGATGAGGAATTATCCATCATCAACTCTGTTCACCCTCACTTCTCTCTCTCTCTCTCTCTCTCTCTCTCTCTCTGAGTGTGTTTATTTATGTTAATAATCCATAAAAATGCCTTGGGATTGAATCCTGATTTTAACAGTTGATTTATGGTATAAATAATGCTTATTTCGTTGTACATACACACCTTTGAGTAGATTCTCGTTTGAACATTTGGGTCTACATTTGGAATCATACAGGGTGACTCTTTCACCAGAGGCTCTAAACTATTGTCTATAAAAATATGTTATTGAGATAATGGCTTGAAAATCTATATTCATTTACTTTAAACATTGCACAACATGACCTGCTTACAATCGATGCTGAAAACGGTATCTTTCCACATCCGAGCTTGGTTGAATGCGTTTCTCCAATTTCTGGAAGTTTTCTCAAACTGTCATCGTTAACCCTTTCAATCTCTTGGTGTATAACAGCTTTCAGGTGTTCGATTGTGAGGAGTTCATTTTTGTACACTTTTTCCTTTAAAAAGCCCCAAAGAAAAAAGTCGGCCGACATTAGATCAGCAAATCTGAGCGCCAAAAGGTTCTTTCTGTATCCAAGAAAACCTTCAATTCCGGGCGGAATAGGCCAGAGGAAACCATAAAGAAAAAAACTAGTGTGTCGCTACCATTTCTGCATTAACCTGGTTAGACAGAAAAAAATCTGGCTGGAAAAACCTCGTTCGCTCTCTATTGTATAAATAAAGGCAAATTATATTGACGAGAAAGAAAGCATCAATGGCCAGATTTAACTTAAACTCAACAGCCCAACAAGAGGGAGTTTTGTCATTTTGACTCAATAATGTGTAAAATAGTAAACATAGGCTAAAATCTTTCTCACTACACTGATTACCAGTTAAAATTTACTTTAATAGCTTCAATACAATGTGTCATCTATTTAGTACGCACTAGGAGCAAAATTCTTTGTACGCAAGTGGTATTTTCCTTATGATAGACAGTTATTTTGTGTCGTATTATTGGTACAAAAAAAGGGGGCATTATCGGAGGAAGATGGTACACTTTTTTAAATGTACATTCATTATCAGTTCATATTTCCTGTTGAACAGGGTGACGTAGAAGTAGATGAAAGTAAACATACTTGGGTTATGATTTACTTAATAGTACTTATTCGCTATTGATGTTTGGAGACCATGAGGCAAATTTAACATATGCATAGTTATTATATACTGACCATGTAGCAAGCTTCTTGTAATCGATTTATAAATAATAAATCACGTTTTCAAAATACGTAATTATGTTTTAGATTTTCACAATTAATATATTATATTGTAGGTGTCATTTTATAGGCCAAGATCATACAACTTTTGTACTTAAATCAATACATATCTTGTTTCATTATCTATTGTGAAGATATATATTTTTTTTTAATATTGTAGCGCAAGGAGGAACCTTGGTTTGAATCAAATATTAATTAAGGAAAAGATTCAAAGCTGGAAAGTGTCCCATCTTGCCTCCTTCTCTTATACTAATAAATTTAATATTAAATTGGATTATTCGTTCCTCTCAATTACCGTGCAAACGCTTTCTACCACCTGTCAGGATAAATCAGGAATTTACTGATATTGTTAACGTAAATAATGTTTTAACATTAACAAATTCCATCAAGCATAAGCGAGAGAGAGAGAGAGAGAGAGAGAGAAGAATGAAAAGAATGTGCGTGTCATTTATCTGATTAAAATGACGATTAATACGATAGAGAAGATGACGATCTGAACTTATTCAAGATACCATCCCTGCATTTGCGCCAGGTAAAACTAAAAACATCTAAAACGTCAATCAGAAGAACCGGTAGCTGAACGCAAAGCTAAGTACCTTAGTGTGTGCTGATCCGAAGTTTGCGACCTCAACTACTTCATCACGGCGGCTAGGTTATATATGTGCGCATTTCTATGTGAATTCTTTCTCCACAAAATTATATTGGCTTTTCGTTTTTTATTTACTTCTTTTTTAATTTCTTGAACAATTGATATTAATCTAAAGCAAATATTCGGTCTCATTAAATATATTCCTAAGAGATTTTGGATTTGTATAAATCGTCTGCGTTTCGCTGGTGGCAGTTAAACTACAGAACAATTATGCCTATCCAGCCTTGTCTCATTGTCTTTCTCTTCCCACCAGTTCTAACAGCTTCTGTGTATTGTCTTTGGATACGTGTTCCAGAGATAGATGTTATAATATGATGTATGTAGATCTGTTAACTTGGTGATGTTTCCTCTGCTAATTCCGGTAAATGGTGTTTATGGCTTGATTATGTTTTGTATACAGTGTGGGATGATCTATTAGCACAAAGGTATGACATATTGTATCACTTCAGTATGTTAACATAACAACATTGAGCCATTTAGTGCGTAGAGCAGTTTGTGTGTCAGGGATATTTTATTAAGAACATGATTTTTTGTTGCTTAAAACTATAACGTTTTCACCTTAAAATATGGCATATTTTTAATAATACTAATAATGCAATTCCTATTACGCCATAAACTAATAATGAACGTAATGTGGTGATGTTGTTGGTTGATTTGATGCCTATAAATCTTTTTTTCAATTTTAAGTATTTTTTTCATTTTTCGAGGTGAATTATAGCATTTTCTTTTCCGATGTTCTTCACCGAAATTTCTGTCCGTCGAAAATCATAACATCTGAGATGACGTCAGATGATAATAAACACAAATTTACAAGTAACTTACATTTACATTTACTTACAAGTAATTTACTTTTACAAGTACTGTATAATGCCTAATCATTGAAAAAATAATATTTGTATTTGTTATACTTCTGGATTATGTCGGTATATACGGTTCCAGACTATCTCAAGTCTAAGCTATGACGTTGGTGGGAGATAAAACTGATCAGGAAAAGAATGGTGAAGATAGCAGCTAGCTTTTTATTGTAAGTATTTATTGTCTTGGGATTTGCATGATAGTAGATGACTTCATTACATATTTATCTATGCCTCTTAAGATCCCTAAATTATTATAGTTCTGTTTCCGGACAATGACATTTCTTTACGAACATAGTTTTTACGGGAATAACTTATACGCTGTTCAAAATTTTATTGTAGTAGGTAAACACCTTGCGCCTACTTGTGGTTTTGGAAAAGTTGGGTCAGGAGATTCAAGCTTATTTCAGCTCAGAGTAATCATCTATTCGTCGGGAATGAACTTATGGAAATATTAAACAGTTTTAACAGTAGGATAATTGTTCTTATTTATAAATACACTGAAAGCTATACTATTCAGAAAAAGAAAACAATATCATATAAATTAAAATGGTAATCGTTTGGATATACAAAATGTGAACAGCTACCTAGTGTATAGATTGCTGTAGCGAAATTAACTTCTAGTTTCCACTAATTGTTAACTTTAATTTAGAAATTTATAAGTATTCTCCAATGCAAGTGAATTTCTTGTACTTTTGTTTCGCATTGCAAATAACACTCATACTAAACAATCCCAAAAGTAATGAATTAATAAATATCAACTGAGGACTCTTCTACTGTCACCCGCTTATTTAAAACACAATGTCAAACCAGTTTATAATAGAATTTCAATAAAATTATGATATGATTTTGGGAGATACTAAACAGTAGCTCAGTTGTTAGAGTACTTAGCTTGCATCTGGAAGATCCAGGTTGAATCCGCGTTAACTGCAGTAATAATTTTTTTGAGCAGGCTTTCAACCTTTTCCTAACGCTAGTGTATTTTGCCATCTTGGCGCGGGGACTGGTAGAAAATAATCTTAAAACAAAAAGTCAGTTGACGTTACCACGACATGTCATATTCATTTCTTTAAAAAATGAAGTATCACGTGTTTTCTTTAGTAGTTCTTTCTCATAAAAGGATCTATGGTGACGATAACTAAAAGATAACCGTTGCAAACACACAATAATGGAGACTATTAGTTTTCTATTAGTTTAGTACTTAGGCTATTGGGGAAGATTGTTGACCGAATCCTGCTCCGGCCGAACATTCTGATTAATGGTTCAAACGGTTTTACTCAGTTCCACCAGACGAATTCCGGAATGGTATTCAGTATGGAAAGAAAGGTTATCTACGCTCTAAAATCAGAAATGTTAAGTTTGAAGATAAACACTCCAATCAAAGGCAAATAGCTGATGAGAGAAGATTTTAAACCCGGAACACAACAAAATTAGGCAATGTTAAATCAATATATACGGCAAGCAAAATATTTGAAACGATAATTTGATGTAGTTAAAGGAAAAAAGAACCAACGCTCAAAATTTTACATTTTAAACTAAGAATATAAATAGATGCAGAAAAGTTCAAATTATCAGAATAGATCCAATAGCAGAAGAGATCCAAAATCATTTGGACGTCACTGTCGGCAATATTGAAGGAAGAATCCCGTACTGACAGCATACTTTAATACATTTGAAATATTTCTATTCTGCAGGAAAAATCAAACTCTGTTATACAGCGTGTCCCTGAAATGATGGTGCAAACTTTGGGAGGTGATTATTTAGCTACATCAAACCAGGAAAAAACTTTCTTTGAAAATATTCCGAAATCTGCTTAGTTTCGGAGCTACAGGTGCTCAAAGTTCCAGAGGCATCGTCACAAATGACGTCATATCTCGACAAGTAATTTTGAATTTGTTCAAAGGAACTTTTTCTTTGTGTTGATGTAAATAATCACCTCCCGAAGTTTGCATCATTATTTCGGGGACAGTCTGTATAATGTTTGATAATGTTAAGTTTAAAATATTTAAAGTAAAAAGTAACGCGATTGTTTTCGTTACGAGACGATCACATTATAACAAGAGTTTCCAATTCAGTGATTTAAAAACATGGGTTTAAGTGGACGCTACTTCCTTAATTTCATTTCAGTGTTGTCTGATTGCTTTCTGGACAACTACGTCCAATTTCAGTTTTCTATACAATATAGTTTTGCTACCACCACATTATATAGTGATTTGGGCTTTGTAATAAATCTTTCATTGCTAGTTCTTAAAAATGTATCTGAGAGAATTTATATTCTGTAATCATAAGATATATAAATACTTATATTAATATTGATAAAGTAAAACAAAATATCTATCATAAGGTGAAAGAGGGAAAGAAGTGATGTTATGATAACTAAAAAATAAGTTGGGAAAATATAAAACAGTAATTTTAATGACTAAAAAACCTGAAGAAACAAATACAAATTATAGGACGTAATGTGATTAACATTGGTGTTCTGAAGAAGGAAAAATACTTTGAAAACCACGAATGTACAAAGTAAGACTGGAGGAAAATGAAATCAGTCTTAGTCGATAGTAATAGCTAGATATTTCGTAGGTAAAACAATAGAGAGAAAAAATCAGATTGAGAATATAAAAGAATACACAAAGTAAATAAACTGCAGAAAGAGAACAATTCAAGGATTAGGAGGACAAAGGTAGAAAAATCTAATTAATAAAGAATAAAAGATTCAGAAATATAAAATTTAGAGAAAGTAAATAGAAAGATCTTCCATCATTGTTACACTTAGAATACCAAACATTACTATTAAAGATAGTTAATTAACTTTCTGATTTGGTTGAGACCATAATTACTTGTTAACGAGTTTTCTCGATTTTGTTTGAACTGAATTGTAAATGAAAATTCTGCACCAATGTTTAGTTTGAAAAGAGTCCATTTCATGGGGTTTCCCAATGTAGCTATACAATGATCGTTATAGGAAATGGTTTTAAAAAGCTAAACATCTGGAAAAACTTACAACCCGCACATTTTACGAATCCAACGTCACTAGATGGTATATTGAAGGCGCCCATTTCCAAACGGGTACTTGTCCAAGCGCCATAAATGTTGGGAAATTGATACAAATACTTGTTATACACTTCTTATTTTTCAATGCTAAAACAAATGTACAGCTATGAATATCTTACAAAGCTGGAGAAGTATTAGTTTACCAGCATTTTACATTCTTGTAAAAGAATATTGGAAAGATAAAAATAAATACAACTTTTATTGTTAATTTTGATCCTGTCCTTTAATTTCTTACGATAATTAAATGATTTTGAAGACGGTTTGGAATCACAAAATCATACTAATGTATTAGAAAATGATAAAATGAACTCAACAATGCCAATATCTCAATTTCAAACTTTTTCTTTGGTCATGGACCCGTGTGGAAATAGACTCCTTACTTAAGACATTTATTTGCCAATCCCGTTTCATTGCTCTAAAATATCTGTGTCTATACTTGTTCCAATGTGTACCGTTCTAGTATCCATCTGGTGTAACTGATTGAAACTAAAATAAAAGACAATCCGGAGCCGACCTGGTATCCGTGTGGGTTAGGGCGCTAAGCCAACGACATGGATATTTGTGATTGTGAATTTTAAATAGAACGTGACGGTCCGAAGTCAAAAGTTACTAAAATGGCTCATACAAAATAAAGTTTATCAGGTTTTACCAAGAGAGTGTGGATGCCTTCCATCTGTGTAGGGATGGTTTTAACAACTAATATAATTGTTTTATATAATATATTTGACACAATTCAAATGTTTGGGTTATAGCTTTAGATATGGACAGTTGACTGCATTGTAAATAAATATGGTTGTTGTGAAAATGCCTAAATGAGAGATTAACCGAAATAAATGGAATATAGTTTGACTGCACAATTTCAGTCTTTTACAATCTGGAAGCATATACTCTTTACGAAAATTGTATTATGTTTTGTGGTTACCAAAGTTGCATTAATAATACTTAGAATAAAGAAATAATTAGACAGATCCTTCGAGACATTTATTATTGGCGTCCTGTAAGCTTCTAAAGATCGGACCTAAGTTTTTCTTTTTAAGTGAGTCTAAACCACCGAGTTCAATAAACACTCTAAGGGTTAAAACTAGGACAAGCATTCTCACCATTCTATACCAACAGACGTCTTTAAAAAGTTTCTGATTATGCTACATGATTATAAAGAATGCTTAATTTTTGTAAACTGACAAGATTTCTGGCTACGTTGGTGATTTCTTTCTTTATTTCATTTCATGATTGTTATATTCGGCAACTTTCTGTGACGTAGAAGGTGGAATGTATTTTGTCGAGGGTACTTCTTCATTAGTTCTATCAATGCTATATGCAAGACTAATAAATTGAACTGACATGGCTCTTCATATGTTTGTTTCCCATGTATCTCGTTACAGACCGGTAGTTCCTGAACCTGGCCCAACGCCATCTGTCCGCGGTTGATGGAACTGCGTCCACCTGAGTGACGTTCGTGTGATCAGCATTGCGCGTGACTTGACCACGATCAGGCGTCTTAGGGGCTTTCTAGACCGAGTGGTCGTCACGTCTTTATTCACGTGACTCCCCAATTTGCCTCACGACGCTGGGTGGACGCCGTAAAGTGGGACTCCAGCCGGGAATTGAAACCGGAACCATGCGGACATGAAACTAACGCTCTAACCACTAGAGTATGGAGCCCCTACTTTATAGTTATAACAAAAGATAAAAATAAATAAAAATTTTACTGTTAATTATGATTCTGTCCTTAATTTCTTATGATAATTAAAGGTTTTGGAGACAGTTTGGAATCGCACAATCTCAGTAATGCATTAGAAAATGATAAAATGAACTCAACAATGGCAATATCTCAATTTCAAACTTTTTTGGATTTACTAAATCAAGATTTATATTTGGTAAATCTAGTCCCGCGAGTAACATTTCTTTCCTTACAATATTTACTGATTATTATTGTTAAATGTCCAGTTCGGGCTTTCAGCTCATAGTAATACTTTGTGCGCAATTTATAAGGTTAACCAAATTACATCAATAATAATAATAAAAAAATAAAATTGTAACTCAAAAGACTTCGAGTTTACATTCCTTTCCATGCTTGTTAGATATCTCTACTAATTTATGGCAGTAGGTTGATTATAGAGTGATGTATCAGAATTTATTTATGGCCTTTAGGCATCTCTGGGGCAGAAAGGAGCAATGTTTTCAGGTGGGAATGATATGTTGCAATAGAAGTATTATGTTACTCTCTTATGTATTGACTTCAGTGAATGTAAAAGAAAATGATACCACTTTCATTGTGTTTATTATTTAAGTGTTGGTTGAAATTTTAAAAAATAGTCATAGCAAGGCTCGAATAATTATAGAGATGTACCAGAAGCAATTTCAGAGTACAAACCTTACAATATGAATACGAGTTCTGTAGGTAAGGTTGCAGAAAATGTCATGGTTGATATTGTTGACTAATTGGAGTAGAATTTCTTCTAATTGTTTTGCTGAAACTTCTAAAGTTTGCCAGTATTAAATATCTGGTGTAGTAAAAAGTAATCCATTATTTTTGCATGACATTGAAGGCTTGACTTATCATAGTTAGAATGATCCGATTTAGGTCACATATGCGCCGTTTTGTTCGATAACGTGTTGCCATTTGGAAGGTAATATCATGATGCCTCTCTCATAGAAGCCCTTGTCCCTATTGGCAAAAAATTGAGACAGTCGATTTTCACAAGCCTCTCTTGAAGAGAATTTTTCACCAGCAAACGTGTTCGCCATGGACAGGAACAGATGGTAATCACTCGGTGCCAGGTCCGGACTATAAGGTGGATGCATAAGAACCTCCCAACCAAGCTCCCGGAGCTTCTGGTGAGTCACTATCGATGTGTGTGGCCTGGCGTTGTCCTGGTGGAACACAATGCCTCTCCTATTGGCCAAAGCTGGGCGCTTCTGGGCGATTGCTGCCTTCAGACTGTCCAATTGTTGACATTATAGTTCCGAGTTAAGGGTTTGGCCGTAGGGGATCAGTTCATAGTAGATAATTCCCTGCCAATCCCACCAAACACAGCAAAACCTTCCTGGCCGTCAATCCTGGCTTGGGCACCGTTTGCGCCGGCGCACCGCGCTTCGACCACGACCGTTTTCGCGTGACGTTGTCGTAAGTGATCCACTTTTAATCACCAGTCACCAACCCCTTTAGAAATGGGTCTCTTTTGTTGCGATTCGCAGATGGAAATTCGGTCCATGAGGTTTTTTGCGTTAACTCGTGTGGCACCCATACATCAAGCTTCTTTGTGTATCCAGCCTTATGCAAATGGTTTCACACGGTTTTTTGTGCAATGTTTAGCTCTTGGGCAATCGAAACAGTGCTTACATGACGGCCGGACGCGACAATGTCCATGATTTTATCGACATTTTCGACACTTGGCCTTCCAGTGCGTGGTACATCTTTGACGTCAAAATTACCGGAACGGAATCGACGAAACCAAAATTGCGCGTGATTGGCTGTTACAGTATCAGGACCATAAACACTATTCACATTTGCAGCCGCCTGGCTTGCGTTTTTGCCTTTATCGAAGAAAAACTGTAAAATATAGCGTATTTTCTGTTTGCTAGTGTCCATTTTGATGCGCGCTCACACAACACTAAATCAACTCATCACAACTATCTGAACAGTGTTTGTAGTACGCAATCTGATCGTTTGAACGCCATCTCGTTGAACCCGATCGGACTTATACAACGCGAGCTACAGATCACTGAAGCCATCTATTGGCAAAATAATGGATTATTTTTTACTACACCAGATATGTTTTGAAGTCGAAGACAGTTCGATTACGACGAGAAATAATGTAATGTCTAATTCAGCCAACAAATAAATAAATTTTCTTCGGCTATGGTGGTTAATAAAATATAATGATCCAACTTTCCAAAAGGTACGGATATTAATTTTAAATCAGTTTTTTTATGCTGATTTTAAATATGTATATATCCTCTAGATCTGAGTGACCACTTGACTTAGTGTTACTTGTTAGAGCGCAAAGAGAGACTATTCTTTTAAAGCGGAAATAGCAATCGAAAAGAGTGGTTTTCGACAAAACGCTTCCACTTTGGATAGAAAATATGATCTTACTAGATGGGATTCCTTCGCTTTGCGGATGTAATTTGTTCTTCAAACATGAAAGAGCGATTTCTGATCTTTACCGAGTGATTTCATGATAGATACTAGTCAAGTGCGTTCTCCGCCATTTGTTACCGCGAATGTTATCGAAAGACAAAGTCCTACCGTGAAGTTTATCGCGTTTAGTTAGAAATATTAAGAGAAGACCTGATAACTTTTTTCTCAGTGACAAAAACATGCCAGAAGACGTCAGGAATAAGATAAATACACAATAAATCTTTAAACATAGTTCTCAAGTACCTGAAAAGACAAGACGGAGCCTTTCGTGAGTGTACTTTCTCAGTTGGCCATCTAGCTTAGGGGATAAGGCGTTGGTTCACTAGGGAAAAGATAGCAAGTTCAAATCTCACTGATCATCAAGTTATTTTTTTTACTCTTTTTCATTCCTTAGAACATTACTTTTCTTTGCTAGTGCTTACTAATAAATACAGTACTCCCTTTTGCTTCTTTTTACATTTTTCACATTTTATTTTGTCGTTTTCATGTTCAAAAGATCAAAATGTTATCTGAATAGATAAAAACTCATCTAAAAAAGATTATGCGTACGTTCCCATAGAAAGTTCTCATGCTTTCTCCTATAAAATTCCGCTCAAAAAGAGTGATTCATCTTTCCGCTTTTTGAATTTAGTTTGTAAGGGGATTTGTCCCACACAGATAATCTGATAGCCGACTTTCAAGAAAGCCGAAGAATAACAAACATTGCTTCAAATATTTTAAGAGAATAAAACACTGAGAATTACACTTATTAAGCAAATGTTAAAGTTGAGCTGCAATAAACGGAACAGGACTTACAAAAATCAACGATTTTGCTCACGTTATAAATCATCTTGGCTTTATAGGAGATAAATCTCCCTTCACTATAGAAAATATCAGACCAGAAGTAAAGTCAGAGACACAGAATCAAAACCCAGTCAGAGCAATAGCGTGTACAAAACTGTAACTAATACACATAAACACAACGCAAGAGATATGAAAGAAAGTTCACTGGCAAGTCTTGAATTAGCTTCCTAAGTGCGCCGTTAAGAGAAAAGAAATCAATAATATAATAAGAAACTCAAGGCCAAATCTTTGCGTTGTTTTCACTTGCAAACAACAGATAATCAACGAGTTTCATAATAGACCAGTACGAAGTAAGAAAAAATAGGTATTTTTTTACTGTACAACTATAGAGTTATAAACATTAAAAAAATAAAAATAAACTTAAAACTTCAATCCGCATAAAAAGTCATACTCTGAACCAAAATAGCAGAATCGACACTACCACTTTCATTTAAAGATAATAATTTATCCAAAAATGTGCATTTATTCAGAGATAATGTTAACTCATTACAAAATTATAACGGCAGTGCGAAAGTACAATCCGATTTTGGTTCGATGTAGTTTGTAGATAAATCTTTACAACATATTTTCATTAACAAGAAGAGTTTTAATTCGAATTTCGATGTTCAGGTTTTAAGCATTTCTAGTTCATTTCATTTTCTGCTCTTACCAATAAACAGTATTACAGCATGAAACATTTTCAACAGTTATTCACTTCTTCTGTCGTGTTTTTGTAAATAAGAACGCAGGTAGTAACTGACAACCTATTTAACACAACTTTTCGACATAGAACATACATATTTAATAATCACACTATAATCAAAATTGGATAACCGGTTACCGCATATGAATTTCAGATCAAATACAGCAAGATTTAAATTAAAAATCAAACTAAAATACAATACGAACTTTAAAAAATGTAGTTTTTCGAGAATGTATTCCCGTTATGTACAGGGTGTCCAGGAAAAAATGCTGTATATACATTAGAACAAGAAAAAAATTCTTTTAAAGTAATTCAAAATTATGCAGAGTTTCGGAGATACACGCGCTCAAAGTCAAGGTGACGTCGTCGCCAATGATGTCATAGCTTGAGACACAATGACGTAAGCGGTGTCCGCTTTGCAAATCACACTCGAAGTACTACGCCACACATCTACTGAAGCAATGCTTTTTATTGAGGGAGTGACGCATAGACAGGTTTCTTAACCTAAGAATTTTATTGTTAAGAAATTAAATGCTTTTTAACAGGGCTAACAGGGAAATCCCTTACACAGAGTGTAACAACACCTCGGGGAAAAACTTCGGAAGATGATTTCTGACATCGAAACAAGTAAAAAAGTTCTTGTGAACATGGGCGAAATTCCTCTTTGTTTTGGAGATACAGGGTTTCCAACTCGGAGCCCAATGTCTGCAAGCATTGAATGAAAATCTCGTTTCCAGTTTCTAACAACATAGTGATCATCAGGGGTGAAACAAGATGTCATCATTGTGTCAGTGTTACCAATCTGGTATAACATTAAAGTTTTTCAAATGACACTACGTCGAGTTATTGGGTATTTGTCATCCCCTGCCGATGATAAACAACATACGTAAAGCACACATCGCAGTGTTGTAAACTATCGATAAGACAAAGAGGTTTTTCGGTCTTGTACAAACTTACGTATTTTTCTATGATATTTCATCTCGTCTCGTGTCCATAGTTTCCAACATTGCGGTTTGTGCTTTACGTATATTGTTTATCATCGGTAGGGGATGCGAAATATCCAATAACAAGATGTAGTGTCATTTGAAAAATTAAACATTATACCAGGTTGGCAACACTGACAACCAGGTTACATCGTGTTTTCACTCCTAAGATCACCATGTTGTTCGAAATAAATTTCCGGAAACGAGATTTTTCATTCAGTTTGTAGTTTCTGATTTATTTAGAATTATAGTTCTTTCATAATTATAGAAGATAATTATTCATTTTCTTCGTACAGTAGACTTTGGATTCCAAGTTCGAAGTGCTGTTTCTTCAAAACGAACGGAATTTTTCACCCATGTTTGTAGGAACTTTCTTTTAGGTGTTTCGATATCAGGAATCACGTCCCGAAGATTTTTCCCGAGTGTATGTGTGAGCCGACGGAGGTAGCCGTGTGGTCTGAAGTGTTAGGACAGTGGTTCGAATCCCGCTAGAGATTGAATGTTTGTGGATTTTAATAAGCATTGCACTCATAATCGTGACGAACCGAAGTCAAAGTTACTACAATGGCCCATACAAAGTACAGTTTACCAAGTTTTTATTGTATGTGTGAATAATTTGATTTTTCAACGCAAATAGCAGACGTTTAGCTATTTTTCCAAGAGTGAAAATTATACGGTATATAATTTTATTCAACTGCACAATTTGTAATTCTCTGATCAATAAGCTTCAAATTCGTAAGATGAGCAAGCTATATTTGTGATTCCCTCGCACAGCAACATGGCTGTATATGGGTTTCAAACTTTAAACGTACCACGAAAATTGCCTGCCTAAACCCGCTTGATTCGAAGAGAAGCTTAAGGCCAGGACGAACTTGCGCTAAAATTAAACTGGAATTTTCACTTCTCTCTATTTTCTCCAGTATTCCAAGAGAGTTGCCATCTATGAAGCCACCACCTTCTTTTTCATAAGCATCAGAATCGTCAACAAAGAACCACAGCCACGAGCGGCACACAAGTAAACTACCTAACAACGAACTCCTCGAAATCGGGGACGAAATATTCCGATTGAAAAATTAATATTCTCAGTGAATATTTCGTCAGAGAACTAAGTTAAACGAAATAAGCAGAAAGATGAAAGTGAATTTTGAATTATCAACTGCCTCCTAGCAAAAGGTTAAAAAAATTAGTGTCGGCATATCATAAAACAAAATAAGTTAGCGCTGCTATTCTACTAGCATTGGCAAATGCTCGGTCCCTTGATAGTATCTCAGGCACACAAGCATACATTTTTATAAAATAGGTTGGAAGTGCTGACGACTGGAGTGCTTAGTGATGGGCAAACCCACAGTACTTTTCTAATATGCTTAATAATGTTTAAGCCAAGATTAGTGCAGATAAGTATAGGATTATGGAAGCAAATTTAAAAATTAATATTATTTTTTTTAAATTGTTGGCACCTCTGACAACTCCGGCGGCTCTCAGTTACTCAAGCTAAGATCTATACAACGACACCACAACCACACCACTACATCTTGTTGTTCAAAGAAATGTTTTTGATATGGGTTGGCGACACTGACAACGCGGTGCCTAGAACAGGACACCCACAGTGTGCTTCTATTGTGTCGAATAATGTTTATTCCAAGTTTGGTGCTGCTATGTCTAACGTAATAGAAAACAAATTAAAAGGAAATTTTTGTAGAAAATAGGTTGGCAACACTGGCAAGTGGGGGTGACGTGAACACGACAGTATTTTTTTATTGTGTCGATTAATGTTTGTGCCAAACTTGGTGTAGCTAGACCTAACGGAATAGAAACATTTTGAGTAATTGATTATTTAAAAAAAATGGATTGGCACCACAGAACCACTGCACCAATGAAGACGATTCTGGCGGCTCTGAGCTAGTTTAGCCAATACCTTTCTAACAACACCTCAAGTATCTCTCTACACCTTGTGGTTCCTGAGGTTTGATTAGTGGACTCGGACAGACGGACCTTATTAGAATGTTCCTTTTTTATAGTTTCGCTATCAAGGTACCTAAAGAGAACGAAAACAACAACAAGAATCCACCAATGGAAAATAAACACCTCAGTTGTGGTATTGATAAGCTGGAACAATGTGATTGGCTCATCTTTGCTACCTTTCTAAACCAGTGAAAAAGTAAAAAACTGCCGTCGATCAACAGTAAGTATTAATGCATGCAAGAAAGGGCCTAGCAGAGTAAGATGGTGAAAAGTGCATTGGAAGGAATCATGATGAAAAGTACTACCAAATTGCAGCTCAAAAGATGCTAACCTAAACTTAAAATGAATTAAAATGTGCTTTTTGGCAGTTTAGTAAAATCTCAGTTGAATCTGCACCCACGATGATCTTCTTCTTCTTTTTTTTTTTAAATCAAGTTCTACAAGATACTTATTGTTTCATCTATGTGGGCGCCAAATTCTAATTATAAGAGAGGTTAGAAAATTTCAAAATTAAATTAAAAAAACTAAGACAACAATTAGCTCGAAAAAATATACGTTATGCTTATATTTTTAGTGGTTCTATAACCATGAATTTTTTCAGATTTTTTAAAGTGGTAGTACATAACCAGAAAATAAGACACGTGACCGGGCTTCTTATGTAACATATACACTGTAAATGCAAGTTCTAAAGTGCCGTTTGCCAGGTCACCTTCGTGGACGACTGATCAAGACGTCGACTTCTTGAGTGAAAGGTCTCGGGTTCGAGTCTCGCCTGGGACAACACTTTTTATTATTTTGTTCTTTCAAAATATATTTTTATATGATCATATTTATTATTTAATAATTGCTAGGATGTATATAAATAACTGATTGCTACTGAAAGCTAGGATGTGTCTGGACGCACACCGAGCGCGGTGTGCAAGGGGGGACAGTGCGTCCGAAGGGAGGGGCGCAGCCTCCGTTTAGCGGTGGGTATACGCAAAAGTGCTCTTAACATTCTCTTCCACGTGTTATTTGGTACACATAACATTCATTTTATCTTTATCTTATCCCGATCTTTGTTCTGTTCATTTGCACGGTCGATACAGCCGTAATAAAAAGAATGCGAAGACATCTTTTTTCTTAAACAATTCGTACTAAAAGAGTAAAAAAAAATTATGTTCATGCATGATTAAAAAGAAACTCATGGCACGCAAATTGAAGAATGTATAAAGAGACTTTAATGGTATATAAGAGCGCGCCCTGTAGTGAGATGTTCCTTCACAATAAAAACTTACCAAACATCACCAACAAAAATTCTGCTAGAAAGAAAATTTGGCAAAACAACACAGAAATATTTTTGCTTTTATTTAAGCTTGTTTTTCTATAAACAAGCATTTCATAAATTCCTTGGGATAATAATAGTATCAATACCATATATTACCTGGTAGTGCGTAAAGAACCCAACTGTCAGCTTCTCTCCACTATTTGACCTGGAAAATATTTATACCTTTTCCTCTTAACCTAAAGAGCATTGTTAATGTCATCATAAATTAAAAGTCGAGAAATTATAATTAAGCGGAATATTTTTATTTCCACTATTGTTAATGTTTTTTTTTCAAACAATCATAAGACATTAAATCTCTATCATGAGATATTAAAAGGAAAAACACATGAATTGAAATAAATAATAATATAAATTTCCAACTATTTTCAGCTGTTGAAAATCAGATTAGAATTACCTTGTCTTATTTAATAATCGTAATTCTTTCCAGCTTTCAGATATCAACAAAATCATAAAAATTATTATGCTTGACAAAATCTCTTTAACCTTACATTCCTAATTTCATAAATCCTTAAATTATTAAGGGAAAACCAATTAGAAAACAGAAATTACAATGAATTTAGATAATGGAGAAACAAAGTTTTACCTGTAACTTTCCACAAAATTGAACTTGTTCAGGAATGTCTTCTACAAAATTTCATTACTCATTGTAATATAATGAGTTTAAAGGATACTCTTTCCTTCCTGATATGTTCCAGTTTTATTTTCTTTCCAGATGATATTTCACATAAAATTCAACTTTCCTTATTTAAACCAGAAATTGTAACCTTCCTTCTCTCAGCTAGTTTTGTAATTTCTCACATAGGAGTTTTAACATAAACTCTTAACTTCCACTGTTAACAACTCGGATTAACCACAGTTAATAAAAACACATTTTCGTTTGTAAACACAGTAAAAAAAAGTATAACTTCACAATTATGTTGTTAGCTCGTATTTTCTTATTAATGGAAATTATTATTATTTCTCACTTAAGACTCCATTTTTCAAACTCACCTAGCACAGAGTTCTTATACCACCAGACATTTCTCCCGAACTGAAGCATGTGGTTATCCAAGACCCATGCCCCCTTCCACTTTTCGGTCTCATTTTCATGAACCAATCAAAAGTATTTCTTAAAATCAATAGAAACAATAAACCTTAGTAAACCTTCACAGATTTTTCAAGGTTGATCGTAACTTTTCATTTATCAGAAATAGAGGGAGTCATCCTACAATCGTATGAAGTTCTGACCATAGTATGTCACAACAAGTAGCCATTTTCATTCGAAAAATAAAGGCTCTTTTAAATATGCAATACAGCCTCATACGATCTAGGTGTGCATCCAGATACATCCTAGCTTTCGGTAGCATGCATTTATATACATCCTAGCATTATTAAATAATAAATATGAACATATAAAATATATTTTGAAAGAACAAAGAAGAAAAAGTGCTGTCCCAGGCGGGACTCGTACCCGGGACCTTTCACTCAAGAAGTTGACGTCTTGATCAGTCGTCCACGAAGGTGACCTGGCAAACGGCACTTTAGAACTTGTATTTACAGAGCATGTGTTACATAAGAAGCCCGGTCACATGTCTTATTTTTTGTTGTGTTCTACTACTTTAAAAAATCTAAAATAAATGATGGTTATAGCAACACTAAAAATACATAACATATATTTTTTGTCGAGCCAACTGTTGTCTTAGTTTTTTAAATTCAATTTTCAAATTTTCTAACCTCTAAAAATTTGAATTTTGTGCCAACATAATTGAAACAATAACCATCTTGTAGAGTTTGACAACATCTTCAATTTAAAAAAAAAGAAAGTCATCGTAGGTGCAAATCCGACCGAACTAAACTACTAAAAAACACAGTTTAATTTATTTAAACAGGAGGACATGAGTGGCTACAGTTTTTAACATGAAATCAAGGCCCATTTCAAAGCATAGAGCAGGTATCACAATCTACACAGCCTTGAATGTAACCTACAAGTCCGTTGTTAATGCAGGAGTTGTTCTATGCATGGCTCGTATAACAGCTTCCAATACATTTGCAATGTATCTTGGCAGCTGAACGGCTAGTTCATCCTCTTAAATCTGTGAAATCCTTCTGCTACAATTCCCCGACTTCCTTTGATGTAACTTCTAGCTCTCTTAGAAGAGTTCTTATAATCAACGTCACAACGCATGTTCTGCAAGGACAGTCATATGTCGGGTTAACGAAAGTTGTAGATGAAAAAGCGATCCCTTATTATCTTGAAAGAATACACCCTCAGGCCATCACAGAGTCACCGCCGGCTTGAACAGTTCCTTGTTCAGAAGATTATACGGATTCATGTGTTCTCTTTCACACCCACACTGTTAAAAATGTTCAGATTCATTCCTGGAAATAGCTAGGCAGCTATAACTGCCTCAAACTCCCCAGTAACTTTTCTAATGAAAAGCATCCTCCTAGCAGTTTTCAGAAATAGGAAAAAATAGAAGCCAGAAGGGAGAATTGAAGAGGGGTTGTGTGTTCAGTGAGAAGGCCAGAGTCTTGCTGACTAGACTAAACTGCCGGTGATATAAAATAACTAGATGAAAACAGTACCGAGGGGCAGAAATACTTTGCTCGAACCACGGAAATAAAAAAAGTTACTCCCACGACTTACGCCAAGTTTAAATTTTTTTTTATTTGTCTGTTATAGATCACAATCCCCATTCACTGAGAGCATTCCCAATTTCTGCTAAATTTCGTGATTAAAGTGGTGGCAGCAAACACTTTATCAGAATTACGTGTTTGGTTACGATAAGAAACCGTTTTCTCTTTCTGCGCATGTTCTAACTTTACACTGGAACTGTTAGCTAAAACCTTCAATACCGTAAATGAAATCTCTCGATGTTTTCGTAGGATTACTTCGAAACATTCTTGAATATGAAACATTAACTGGATATATCAAGAAACGTTCCCCAAAATTTTTAACAGTGGAAAACCTTCCGTCGATCAAAAACAACTGGAAGCAAGACTCATTCACGACCGCTACCCACCATCAGGATTCCACAATCCAGTGACGATGTTGAAGCCCGCAGTTAAGACGTGCCATGGAGTTAACAACCGGACTCAAGTTTGTCGGCAGACCATAACTCCACGGACACGGTTCTGGTACTTCTCTATTTGAAGTTAGATATGATCCGAGGAACTGTTGCCCGTCGGTTAGCCGTTACATTTCTACACAGACTTCAACTGAAATACTTATTAAACAGCTGGTTTAAAAAGCGATGACGTTGTCTATATTATACTCAAACCAAATTCGTAACAGTATCAAGTGAAGAATATTAAAAGTTCGCACCACTTCTGCTATTAAGTACATAATGTGCCTGATACAATCATTCCACATTCGAAGCCCGATAGGTCATGTCGTGTACTCCTTCCTACCATCTGCAGGCGTCACGGTACCTGGGAATCATAGTTTCTTTAAGTTTACTTAAAAAATATCCCCAAATAATGATATTTCGTAATAATAGGGGCTAATGGTGTTTTGTATTAATGCAAAAATTAAAGTTATTGTTTGAGTTTTTTAAATATGGTTTCCACATTTTTTCCAGATTAATAAAACGAGAGATTAAAGTACGAAGCTCTTTCTAAGTAAGAATATAAGCTTTAATCGAAATTAGTTTTTAAAAATGAATTATTATATGTTTTAATTATAATGCCGCTACTAATTATCAAATATTTTCATTAAAATTTCGTTTGATGATAAACGTTCTTCTCGGAAGCATGAGTGCGATTCAAAGTTCTTTGTGCAAAGTAGGTTCCTGGTGGCTTGCCATTTCCTGCTATTGGATGGAGGTAATTTAGAACAGGGTGACCGGCGTAATATGTTTATCAATTGAATTTCAATTTTATTTTATGGTCTTTGGGAAACAATGGCACAGACCGGGATAGAATAGAAAAATGTATGCGAGAAGGAGTTGAGCAGGGCCTAAGTTAAAGATAGCATCCTGGCATTTGCACTGTGGAACTGAAAAAAAAACCTGGGTCAAGCTAAGTCAGGGTGGATGGCAACTGGTATTGAACCCATCAAGTGCGGAAATCGCAGCCAACACTCTACTAATTGACCTAATGTCCCTCGATTTTTATCTAGTGGGGATAATAAATTTAGTGTCGAGAGAGAAAATCGGACGAAATGTTGGAGTATCTTGGAAGAGGAAGGTTATTATTGTATTACACTTCTTGAACTGCTACAGTGGTATCCTATATTTTATAAAAATGAATGCGGAAATATTGAAATAACGAAACTAAACAAAGTTTTGTACTCATGAAGGGAAAAAAACCTTTCGAATAAATCGGTTTTGTCAATTTCAATTTTCTCTATTATTTGACTTTAATATTTCCTTTCGGCTGAAATAGATATAAAAAATAACTATATTGCTAGACTTTTGTGAATCTAAAAATTTTTGTATCTATATTACAAATCTAGGTTTCTTAAAACTGAATTTATCATTTTTGTTTTCAAATGTTTAAATGTACAAGTTATTTTCTCTGCTTTTCTTCATATCTAGTCGTCCCACACACTTGGGTTTCCTCGATGTTCATTGATTAAAAACACGACAGTTGCAGATACTAACTGGCGTTTCTTAGCAACGGTTCTATCTTAATTCATCTGTTTGTTTGTTTACTGCTTTCTGTTTTTCGTGGAGTCTAGGTGAGAGAGGTCTCTATTATATATTTTGCTTGTTACATAGAATTGCGTTGGAGAATATTAAGCCCCTTTTTAAACTCAAAATCAGCGCAATAATTAACTCCTCGTACAAAGAAAGTTAAAACTAAGAGAGTATCCCTTCAAAATCTACCTCATGTGTGTCCGTGGCCTCCAACATGCGTTAGTACAGACAAAGAGTTGTGTCATGGTTTCTATCTATAAAGAAGGTACTACCTGATATATTTCATCAATTTTCGTTAGACTTCAGCGTTTCGTTAAGTAACTTTAAACGCATACAAAATTTATTGTGTTCGTTAACTAACGATTCGTTAAATTTGTAACAAAGGGTGTTCGAACGCACCATCCGCAAATCTAATACAGTCAACGGAATTTCTTTGGGCACAGTTATTTTTTACTTTTTTTTTGTTATGTGTCGGATCAAGTGAAAATTGTTCTCCCTTACACCACTTTTTGTGTACTTTGGGATGATGTTAATAGTAATTCTGAATTAATGTGGGAAATACAAGAATTTAAATCCCATATAGATATGCCCAAAGTAACATCGGAGAATGGGGTTATTTTGGGCACAATTCTTTCTGATCTCATGACTGGAGTATTACGTGCAAAGGAGTACCATCGGACACCCGAAAATTAACAGTAGATCATCCCTTTTCATTTGATGACGAAATCATGAAAATCGGTTAATATACAACAGAATTATTCATAATTTTATTTTGTGTTATGTACAAACATTCTTTACTAACTTTAAGTTTCAGTTGTAATAAAGACTTCCCAACATGAAATTTGCTAAGTGTCAAATATTAAGTTTACACCTTTAAGAGAAACGTTTCCATTTTTTAAAATAGAAAAACAATAGAGTATTTGGAGTGTATTACAGGAATTTTGAAATAACAGTCCTCCGTTGTTTTCTTTATGTTTCACCAAACTTAAAGCAACCAGGTAAACCGAACAATACCCTTTATATCTTCATATTTAGAAAATGAAAAAATAAATAAAAAACAAACTTTAAAAATTACAATACTGTACATTGGGAATCAAATAGAGGTCCAATAAAAGTTTAACATATTCTTTTTCTTTGCTGAAATCTGACAAGGGAACCTCACTTGGTTTCATCGAAGTATTGCAATGGGACTAGACTTATTCGAAAGTCTCCAGCTTTCTAGTCGGGATTTGAACCCAGGCCGCCCGATTCATAGTCAGCCACGCTACTGCCTGAGCCAAATACAAAAGCTGTTGTAATCATAAAAAAGGTATAAAATTGTAAGTTAGTACCGATATTGCAAAACAAAAAAATGACCGTTTTGTGGTTTTTGCCTAGTAATACTTTTTCCATTAAGACAGATATTCTCAAAATTTTCATAAAAGCAGAATGAACCATCTCTTATATCCATTGCATATTATGGAGTCATTACAATTTCTTTGACACAAATTTTACTTTATAAGTTCTTCTGACCAATAAAATGTTGGAATCTCTGTTAGCTGTTACAATCCCAACGTAATATTTATTTGTTCTTTTTAGAGGAAGGCACACAATAAACATTCACCCTTTCTGTGCTGGAGTTTCTAAGTTTCTAATTCTATTTCAATTGCAATTTCTTAATCGTGTTGTATACTGGTATTGGTGCTTTCGGGTGAAATATTACCTAGTATCATGGACACGTCACATCTCTTCCATTCATCCTATTCAGAGCTGTAAAACTAGCCACTTTTAATCTGACAAGAACATATCACATTACAATATACCCAAAGTAATCCCAAGGAAGTATATTAATGCTCAAAGTAAACCCAAATTAGCAACAACAAAAAAAAAAGTCTAGTAAAATGGTGATAAATGAGCCAATCGATTTTTTACTGAAAAAAAAAGCGCTTTAGAAATATTTTTTATTTTGCTTTTTGAAACCATATGAATAAACAACAAATACCAATAGTAAGGGAACTTCATACTCTACATTGACACAAAAGCTCAGACTTATATAGTTCACAGAAAAACCTGTAGAACTTTTCGAACTTCGATATGCCAGTTTTGTCCAAAGTAATCTCCGTTGACGGTCTGCTATGAGTAAGAAAGAAGGGCGGAACACGTTGAAAGGAAAGCACGGCAAGATTAATAACAAATCTTAATGCTTTTGGAATTTAAATCCCATATAGATATGCCCAAAGTAACATCGGAGAATGGGGTTATTTTGGGTACAATTCTTTCTGATCTCATGACTGAAGTATTACGTGCAAAGGAGAGCCATCGGACACACGAAAATTAACAATAGATCATCCCCTTTCATTTGATGACGAAATCATAAAAATCGGTTAATATATAAAATAATTATTCATAATTTTATTTTGTGTTATGTGCAAACATTCTTTACTAACTTTAAGTTTCAGTCCTCCGTTTCAGTACTACAGCTAACATAGAAGGCTAAATTAACCATAACGGTCGGTAAATATAAAGTGTGTTTCCCAGCACTGCACATTTATACCTTCTTCGTGAAGGGTTGTGCTAACGGAGTGCAACTTTAGATTTTGACAGTTCTTAATGTGTGAGAGTAACAGTGGGTTTTGTTTACTGAATACATAACTATCAAGGGTGACTAGCTACCGAGAATTCAGTTGTACTAATTAATTTTGATTTTACCGACTCAAGTATTTGCTAGAAGCTAATACGAGGAGATTAGTTCATTTTTGAGCTGACGTTACAATTTTCATATGATGCCGATTTCCTCTGTAGCAATGTTTCCCCCTTCAGAAATTGAAAGTGAGTGACAAGTAATGGATGTTCCCAAATTTGTAAATCAAGGATGGTGATTTAGATTTGAAAGTAGTTCCTGTGTGCTTGTGCGTGTACTTACGTAATAACATGCGTTTTGTCCATACTTGCTCTGAGGAATATTTTGATTTAGGCAACATTAAGATCAAAACTAGAGAGGTTTTAGGGGAGCGTGGTAATAGTAGAACCAGAACTGATTGCATCTTCAACGATCTAGTCATTCTTGAATTATCAACATTATCATGGATCTATAAAATATAGATCATCGCACACATATCTGGGTGGATCAGTGGTAGAGGCGCTAATCTCTGGTTCTTAGGGTCCTTGAGTCGTTCCCAGCTCATGTCAAGCGAGCTTTGTGGTGGATAAACATTGTGTGAGTCAGTTTTTTTGGACCTCTTCCTTCTAATTTTCTTCATTCCACCAACTCTCTCATGATAATCCATTCGGCCTGAGCCAAATTTGCCCAAGGAATTTAAATAAAATTCAAATTCGAAATCAAAAACTTCACGCATTATTTCATCACAAAAGTACCGATCTAGTATAGTGTTTCCATACATGTAGTTTCTGGTAAGAAGTCTTCTTTAGATATCAGAAGCAAAAACGCGCATACAGAAAATTTTCTCTCTAAAATGTATCATCTTCTGGTTGAGGAAATCCAGTATATCGTCTTCTGGATGCCTGAAGTTACATTAGACATGAGCTATTTTCGTTAGTTCCTCGAACTTTTTTTTTTTTTTTGTAGTAACAAAATATAAATCTATCTAGGCTATCATTTCACCTAGCTTCGGTCTAAATCCAATTTCTTCCGCTTCTATAAAGTTCATTACGTACTTTTATGTCACCCTTTAGCTTTCATTTTTATTGTTTTCTTTTGTATGAGTATTCGTCGAATAAGGGAAGCATGAAACAAAGACAGAAAAATACAAAGAAAACCAAATTCAGAAGACTCCGTCCCTTTGTTCTATATATTATTACTATTAGTATTATTATGAAACAAATTGTAGAAAGGCACAAGAGAAAAAATTAACGAGGTGGATAAGAAGACAAAAAGATTCGCAAGTATAAAAAAGAATTAGAAAAAAAAAATGAAACAAGAACTAATCCTGTTGGTAAAGAATGAACTGTTCCTTACGCTGCATCTTTTTTGTTTCTTCGCAAAAATTGGTCTTTTTTTTTCTTTTTCTCTATAAATTTAGTATTCTTGTTTTTCCTGCTATATTTCTTATTGGTTGTAGATGGAACTGAGCAGTAAAAGTCTTGGAAAATTTATTTGTCTGTTTCTCTTCTTTTTCTTCCTCAGGAGTTGAAAAATTTAATATGCCCATTCTTGCGTGTTGTTTATGTCATCAAATTTGAAGATCGATGTTAAATTTCATTTTCTACTATCCTTCTATCGTTGTTATTAACGGTGTTGAAAAATAAATTTATAAATGATTTCTATTCTGAAATGCGATGCTAAACTTTTAGGTCTCTTTCGTATATTGATCGAAAAATTTCTATTAAATTTAAAAAGAAATATTTATTATTATTATTATTTTTTTTACAAAAGAGGAATATTTTTTTAGATATCCCTGAAAGCTTTCAGAGACTTAAATGTCCTCAACAAAAGTTGCCAATGTATATTATGCTTGGTCATGGACTGACAAGTTGAAACGTGCATTTATCAATCAAAGAACAAGTTAAATCTTGCAAAGGTAGACTCATGGACAGTATGTTCGACTTCTAATCAGGAAGACGTTGGATCAGGCCCTGGAACTTTCTATAGCCATTCTGACTCAGTTTTAACCTCGTTTCCTGTAGTTATTTCCGATAAATATTAAAATGACATCAAAAGTTGTGACCAGGAGCGTTCCTTGATCTTATTAAATGGACAAGTAAAAATAATAATAATAATAATGAAACAAGCTTTCAAACGTTTTAAGGTGATTTAATTTTCACCATTCAGTTCATCAGAACAAGACTCGTACTTCTCATCGTGAAAAGATCTTTTATGTACTCTCAAATTAATAGAAAATATCCGATAGGAGGATGAATCCTGTCCTTGGAAGAATGAACATAACGGCTTTGGTCTCAAGTCACGGTAAGTGCGAACCATACATATAGTCTAACAACAACAACAACAAAAAAGATTAATGAGCATGGAAGCAAGGTTCTAATGCTTAACACGTTAGGGTGATGGAAGAATTTGTGACTTCGAAGCAAGGTCAGTCTGTATAAGCACATGGAGAGGAGCGCTGCAATCGCTTAGCTAAATATCGATAAACTGCTCGACTGCTCTGAGCGATGACGACACAGAACACTCAACCTCTGTAAAGCGTTAGAGTAACAAATAATTTAAATATGTTAAACGTTTTAATTAAACATTACTTTTTCTCTTAATCTTCGATTCTCCTTTTTCTCTTCCGATTAAGAGAAAATAATTAATAAATTACGATGTCTCTATCTCTCTTTCTCTTTGGGTAAACAACTGGCTAAAGCAACCAATGGTAATTACGAGATTCTGGAAAGCTCAAGTTGCGTATTCGTCTTCATTATTTCCATTTCCTATTCTAAGTCGATTTTTTTTTTACATTTTTTTTGTAGGAAAAATGAGGACAAACGGAGAGAGATACATCTATTTCTTTGTTACCCATTGGGAAACAAGATGTCTCACTGGTGCAATTCATTTGCTCGAAACATACCAAACGCACAAATCTCCAGTTCCCATATCTTCCTTTCATTTTGTCTAGCAGTTTCCCCTCATTCCTTCTGTTTCGCTTATATCTGCCCCCCTTTCGTGTAGACAGGAAGATATATAATAAAGGTCTAAAGAGATTAATTTCGTTGGTACTGACACTTGCGGAGGATAACAGTAGGATATTAAAGAAAGAGAGAGAAACCAAATATAAACTACCTTGTTATAGAAAGTGTGATTAGATTAGTGAATAATTACTTTCATCCTTTTTTAAATACCAAAAGGAAGTAGAAAAATGATCACGAATTCGATGTGTGTTGTAGTAAAAATTTCTTATTTTTCCCCCTGCGTTATTCATTATGAAAATAATACATTTCTTGTACATATATTGTCTGAAACTGTTAGTTTTGCGTTATTTAGATCTGATACGTACTAAAAGTGTATTTTACAATATATAGCAAGGAAAGTGAAAGATTCACAGTTGCAATAAGTCTGTAATGAGAGCTACAAAACACGTATCGTTGTCGAGACAACACCAGCGTGAGATATGCGAATTCAAATGTTAAAAAAATAAGTGTAGTGACACTAAATGTAATGATAATTTCATGTGGAAGTAGTGCAACATTCTTCAACTTGAAAACAGAAAGGGCCCAAAATACATCGTATATGAAACTTACTGTTTCAAAACTAATTGTCGGATTAGGCTTAAAAGATTTTATTGGATGAACAATGATTTTGAATTTTTTAAAGTACGCATATTTTCTTTTGAAATGGTTGCCTGTAGCAGCTATCTATAGCTTTATACTTCTAGAAGCATTATTAGTAATTATAGGAGTTACATTTAGCTCTGGCTCTGAATGTCTTTTTGTTTTTCCAGTGCCTTGAACGCAGCGATCTTGTAACGAAGTCCTTAATTTCCTCAGTTTAGATAATGTTATTCAGAGATCAGTTTACATTGACACATTTCTCTTCTACATGCAACCCTATAAGGTCGGAACAAGCTCGGAAATATTGATAAGCATCCAATATTTGCCGCTTGTTGCGTGTCTCTACTCTCTACTATGATTTGAATAAAGCGCGTTCCTTTCATAAAGATGCACGCAACTAGGTGTAAATATGTAAAATCTGCTTTTGAATGTAAGGGAAATAGTTTTTGCCTTTTACAAAATCTTTTTTTGGGATTATCAATCTGCTTTTTGTCATGTGACAACCAACAAACATTGCAGTATTGTTTGGTCAAAGCACTATACCTAAACCGTACGATAATCCCATATTTAGTGGATTATAAATGTTTTTTTTTAAGTTAAGAGAATATAGGATGCGGCTACATTGTTCTTAATCTCCCTTCCTTTGTTTTTATTGCGGAAAAGTTTAAGGGTGCGTTAAATTTGTTGCCCGACCAGCGACCTGACTACTGGCCTGCCCCGTGTGTAATTTAACAGAATATTCGTTCACGATCCAAAACAAAATGGCGGAAACTAAACATATAAGGTGGTTTCTGGTTGAATCAGTGTTGCCGACCAACTGAATAAAAAATTATTCATATAAATTATAAATGTTGAGATTACCTACTTCGTTGAATATGACGGAGTGTGTTTGTTTTTATAGTTTGTATGGCTACCAGCACACTAGAATTGTAAGTACATGATGAAATAAAAAGTTGAAATGTATGCTGTGCACATAAACGACTACCTTGTTTAAAACTGTTGCGTGAAATTAGCAGTGTCCTATTTGTACAATTTCCAGAGGGAGGAAAATTTTTCTCAGTAGGTACAGAACCGTAAATTATATCTGTTCATATCCAAGGCTTGGGGGGATATTTCCGAAAACACGGCAGGGAAAGATTTTCGCAGAGAGGGGGAAATCCCAGTCATCCCCGCTTCGAATTGGACACTGGAAATTAGTGTAAATTCTCTTTTAATTGTCTTTATAATAATTTGCTTATTGGTTGCTAATATTGAAGAAAAACACAAAATCTAACATTTTTAGTAATTTATTTTTCCCTTGTTGTTGTTGGTCATATAATACAGACCAGCTTGTTTTTTCTTTTGTGTAATGATTTTTAACTAAATTGTCGTTGTTAGTTGTTTTTTGATAAGCTTTATTTCTAAACTGTATTTTGAAACAAATAGCCATGATAGGGTTTTATGCCTACTCGACATAAATGGGTAATAGTTAAAATAGGCACACTGAAGAAAGTAGTAAGACTTGTAAATCTATAGAACCCTTGTCTAGGCACGCAAGAAGGATTTATTCTCTGTATTGGCTACTTCTGTTATATTGTGTTTTAAGATACCTTAAATACTATTACTTTGATTGTTTCGGATATATATAACCCAGAATGTGATGCAAAACTAATGGAGTATATGAGTGCAAGGATATAATGTGTTCTAGCACTCATATCATCCCTTGATTTTACATCACATTCTGCATGCTATGTATTCGAAATAATGAAAGCAGCATTTGATTTAGCCTATATTCAACGCCGTACAACAGAAGAAGCTAATATGTAGAATTACATATTTCTTCCCGGTAGAAGACACACTCTAGATTTATACATTTTTCGGACTTTTTATAGCGCGTATATGGAGAAATGATATGTCTGTCTCTCCTCAGTATACGCGGGTTATAGTTAAAAAGAACAGTCACGGTATTTCAATCACTTATAAACAGGGTTCTCTATGGCGCATACAAGAGCGATAGTTACGTGGAACTTCAATTAATTACAAGATTATACTTATTCCCTTGTATATAGCTCTTGCGTACTAACAGCATATGTCAGCGTTTTCTTTGGAGTTGAGTTTCGTCCCATGAAAAAATACTATCTCACGTTCAGAGTGCGAGAAAATATCCTTCAGTAAAGTTCTTAAAGCAACTGAATATGTGTTTGAAACTGAATACGGGTATAGTTAATGTATTATCTTGCGGATTGACTTTTCAGAAAACATTGTTATCAACTTGAGCTATCTCCCGAACTATAACCATAGTGACAGAAAACGTGTTCAATGATTCCAACATCTTGTTCGTCAGAACCATTACTGTGGCGTAATAGTGTTCTAATTACTTTTTCCTATTCATATTAAATAATTCTTATTATCTTTGGTTAACTGAAAATTTTAATTGTTCTAGAGCAACCCATATACAAACAAGGATACATTGCATACATAAATCCAAATTATCATACAACCCAATAATTATTGTATGGTTGGGAACACCTGATTCTCGCCCGCTTCTTCTGCTTCCCGCCAAAATGACGTGCGAATGTCAGGCTTCTAGTCAGTCCACAGCCAGAATGTGGCGCGGAAAGTTATCCGCTAATTTAACACAGTTTTCCACGGCCGGGCCGTGGCCAGGCTGTTAATTTAACGCACCCTAAGAATACGAATTTGCAACATGCTTTACGACACGGGATAGAAGTTAAGAGATAAATGGAATGAGTTTATTGTACGTAGTACTATTGCTTTGGTAAGAACATACTACTAATACATAAAGGAATCCCTGATTAACAGTTCATCACGACGAATTGGAGAATAGTGGTAAGAGATACCACTACTACTGTTTCTGTCATTACTACATTTCGTTTGGAATTAGATTTATTTTGGGGTACATGAATCTAAGTTCCTAATACTACTACAAATACTACTACTATTTCT
Organism: Lepisma saccharinum; assembly: GCA_022664845.1. Taxonomy (NCBI): domain Eukaryota; kingdom Metazoa; phylum Arthropoda; class Insecta; order Zygentoma; family Lepismatidae; genus Lepisma; species Lepisma saccharinum. The sequence continues at coordinate 92,407 of JAGDQP010000633.1, read as the reverse complement.
AGAAATACAATTATTACTATTACTATGGTTGCTGAATGTGTCGATAGCTTTGGGAAGACTATTGCTATCACTACTAAAGTGTACGTGTTTTGGGTACCATCGCATTTACTAATTGTCTACTTCTATCTTACTATAACTATACTATATTCTTGTTGGTATTGTTGATGTTATGGTTATATCATCTAGATTAATAAAAGATGGAATTCGATATAATCTATTGGAAAATGTCTTGGATTTTATTAATAGGAATTGTAGTTGAAAAGGTATTCGAGTGCGCTTTAAGGAGCTGCTCCCTGGAACGTTCTTATCTATATTCTATGGTACAGTTACGGTTGGAGTGATACAACGATTAAAAGGTTGTATCTTATATTGAATTGGTTAGCCTTCCCTAGCCATATGCATATGATATGTTTCCCTATTAGTTATTCATCAGATACAATAACATACACTATAGCACAACATATGTGCAATAATGAGTCGACGATTGTTACTGTTAATTTCACGAACTTAACAAACGTTTAAATACTTTGTTTCTAAAGTTGACAGCACATGGGGCAAATCTTTCATAATCTTTGATTCAACCTCTTCCTTATTTAAGCAGCAGAATCTGTTTAAAACACATAGACCAACTCCACCCCTGATTTTCAAAATCAGTTTAGAAGTATTTTCTATAAAAATAAACCTGTGTAACGTTAAGGGCTAATTTATATTGTAATTGGGGGGTTCCATGTAAAGTCCACCCATAACAAACAATTAAGCTATACATAGCATTTAATCTACTGAAACCACTATTCATCTTCTGAGGACCGCCGTAATAGTAGTTGCCTTTTATTAAGCACCATTTACACTAACAGTATTACTAGTAGCAATAGTGATAGCAATCTCGTAGAAACACCATAATAGCATAAACAGTATCATGTGCAATTCCAAGAACAGAAAAACACAAATCTTCACCACTCCTCAGAGTCTGCTTAATGTACAATAATTTATTAAACAAATGTCGAGATCTAGATTTCAGTTTAACATTTTCAATATACACAAAATTACTGAAAAAACTATTGGCTCATGACGTATAGTATAACAAAGTTAATTTTAAGCAAGTCATTGTTTTATGTACTAGCACAATATTTGTAGATACTTTTAAATCATAGTCAGTCTTGTTTGCTAATGTCATTCTATTTCTTCTTCTCTCTTTTTCTTAGTCTTATCTTAATCTAAGTTTTTTTTACAGAAAGAGTAAGGTGTCAGCCGGGGCCAGAATGGCAGATCTTCTGGAGTTCCCGAAGATCTGTCATCTTTGGAATAACCGGATGCCTTTCCTTAAATACAAGGAAACAAAACTTTATATTCTCCTTTGTGTTTCATATTTTACACTTATTTGTAGTTGCTTATGAATCATATTTAATCATACTTAAAATAAAAGTATGTGAGTATATTGATAAGTAGTAGTAGTTAACGATGTCTTTATTCCCGGTAGTAATCGAACCGTCTCAATAGTAGTAGCATAAGCGGAGTAGTAAACGAGTAGTGCTAGTAGACAGTCGTAGGTTCTAACGTCCAGATTTAGAATACTTCACATGGCAATACTCTTGCAACATCTTCCTATTTCTATCTCGATGTAAATATCTTCATCCTGTAATATCAGTGCTTCTATATATTGTAGTAGGCACCGTAATCACCGTATGTGCATCAAATCTTTTATAGCGAGAAAAATAATGGACAGCGTGTGTCTTCGGTGGTTTAGGCTATCAACAGAACAGCCTATCCTCTTCTCTTCTTTTTCTGCAAACTCTTCTTATAATTTCCTTATCTACGAGAACCACCTATTAATACACTCTTACATATAAAAACCCGTTTGTTTAGTTAATTGACTCACCTTAGGAATGGAATAATACATTTGAAATATACAAGAAGCGTACTTTTTGCAATGTATGCTGTATTGACATTGCGTCGTATGTTATTCAGTTTAACATATACTAGAATTAAACGCTGAATTTCTTCGTGCAACTGTGATCTATGCGTGTATTTCTTTTTCATACCAGCTAAAGAATTAAAGCAGGATGCTATAACTATGCAAAAGTAAATAAGAGGTGTTTTGCGTTATTGCATAGCGTTAAAGATCGACATAAGTGGAAAACAATAAAAAAGGGAAAACAAATTGACGTGTGAAGCATTCTGTTAGACCAAAGGATGCTAAACTCATTAAACTTTAGAGTAAAGAATTGGATAGCATGCTTCATGCTTGTGTGTTTTTTACCTTTAATTTCTCGACGGAAGTAGTATGTAGCATGCCGTTAGTAAAGGAGGCTGATCATTGGACTGTGACACTATCGATTTTTTTCTTCAAAGGGAGAAGCAATAAAGCCGACGTGTGTCCTTTCTTTCTTTTCCTCTCTCTTTTTCTCTCTCGTTGCCCTACACCACCCTAGGGGACACTCTCTTACGTTCTGCGGGATATTAAACAGCTTTGAATCACCTGGCAGAGTACATATGAACCTGAACGTAATGAACACTTTATTTGAGTGAGAAACGAGCCGGGATTGGATGCTTAATACTGTGAAGAGGTCAACAGATGAGATCGTGTCTCTCATAGTGAAAAGAAAGAAAAAAGTGAATTTTGGGATTAAAGGTCTTGCAGGTGAGAAATGGAGCTTCGTGAATAAAAGAGCTCAACTATTTTTTTAGAGGTCACATGAGTTCCGTGTAATAAAAGTATATATTTATTTCTAAATAACTCAGTACACATAATATAGGAACGCAGCACGGATCCATTAAAAAAAGATGACATTGCAACTAACAAGGAAATCACGTCACATGATCAGTCCATATTTACAGGATATA